>JACWBX010002134.1:11636-36006 GCA_014622435.1 Polypedilum pembai | reverse complement strand
CTTATACTATTTAGATTACATTAATACAACGCTAGAGAATCTTTCTGAATACATTAGAAGAGCCAAAATGTTGAAATTGCAGAGAAAGTTTGAACAAATTTTTTGGTCGTTTTTCGCTATTTTTCTTCATTGTTTGTAAACAAAAATCTTTAAAAAATTCTTTCAAAAAATCGAATTTAAACAAGTTTTCCGGCTCCTATACTGCTAAAATTACAGTATTCCAAATACATCATAAGAGCCAAAAAGCTAGAATTGTTGAGAAAATCTGAACAAAATTTTTCTTTCGTCATTTTTTCGTCACTTTTCGTTATTTTCATCATTTTCGTTTTTTTCGTCATTTTCGTTATTCTTTCGTTTTTCGTCAGAGATATTTTCTTGTTGCGCCCCTTTTTTCAAATTTCAAATTCATTTGAACGTTATTTTTACACAATAAAATTTATTTTTAAATAATGAATTTGAAAATCTAAATCAATTCAAATCATTATGACACTTGAATAATACGATTTCTACGCATCAAAGTTTCATATTTTCAATGATAAATGCAAAGTTGATCATGATGTAAATTTTTTTATAAACTTGAATATGGTCAAGAAGCTTTTGAAAACTTGCTTTAACTTAGTATATTCACAGAAATTCTGATTGTTGTAATCAAACTAAAAAGCTGACAATTAAAAATGAAGTTTTGTAATTCACCTTTGCTTTAACAATTGTATATAAGTTTAAACTTCTGTTAGTAAAAACAAGTTTATAATTTGTAGACTAAAGACTGATCTGTGGCGTTAAAAATGCGATAAAGTAAACCGATCCACAATCGAGTACTTTCACCAATTTTTCTTAATTTGTTTATGTATACATCTTTTAACATTCATAAGAATTGCACAGGTGGATAAAATGTCGGTGAAAATGAAAGGATGGAAGTGGCAGAGGGGAAAATTTCTACTTCGCATGTATTTTCTTGCACTGACAACAATGTTTCATCTTTTTAAACAAGCTTTTTATTCATATTTTTTTGTATATCAATTCAAGTAAAGCATTATAACGAAGAGTTTTTTAATTCTTTAGAGAAATCCTCTTGAACTTTTTATTTCTTAAAGTAAACTTTCTACCTTCTTATCTCGTTCGCCTTTTAGTTGATTGTTATTGTTGTGAGTGTTGTAGTACGCGCTAAACTTTCTTCCTGCTTACTTCCTTGCTTAATACACTTGAATAACGTGAAGGGAAAAACTTTTTTTTACTTATTTTGCATCACATATTTTTCTTAAATTTAATCAATAACAGCTTCCGACCTGTGGATTTTTCTTCACCTTTTTTTCTCTCATTTTTTAGGTATATATATGCTTAGTGGAATAAAACTTTGTCATTTAGCAAACAGAAACCCGACTGACTTTAAATTCACTAAAAATATTATTTTTTAATAAAAAACGCTGGAGATTATTTAACAGCAATGAACTAAAATTCTCATTTCATTCATAACTCATTCATGTCATCTTTGTTTAGGTTTAACATGATTCAAATTTGTTGGCTTTCAATTCTCTTTTCTTCGTACATAGATTACATACAACTATGCAGATTTTACAGAAGCTTTTTGTGTGTGCAGGGAAATTGGAAAAATTTTATTTTCAAGTGGACTCTGATTGAGTGCTTGTAAAACAATTGTGTTTCTCCCGTTTATGCTGTGTGTTATTCATAAACATTTTGAAATGTGATTAAATAACAAGTGAATTCTCTATGTGTTTTTGTGATTTTTGATGGTGGCACTCAATGATTGAAATTTTCACAAATCTGATTTTGTTTTCAAAAACAATGTTTTTTGTACCGAAGTGAACTAAACAAAATGTAAATTCATAATAACACTCGTGTGCCTTTACAAAAATCATCGACAATTCTTTTTACATTGATCTATCGCATATGGAAAGAGAGACAGAAATGAGTTGTGTGCTGAAAATAGAAATAAAATAATTTCATCAACATACATTCCGTAAATAATTTCTCTCAATTTTTTCTGCAATACAAAGATTTGATTGAATGTGAAGAAAATCGATTTTTGAATAAACACCATCGAATAGTACTCATAAACAATAAGTTGAATAAATGAGATTTTTCCTCCTCCATCTGTTTGATGATGTGCTTATTAATAACATATTTTATTTCTCTTTTATTACGTTTTTTTTTTCATTTCGTTTGAAAACAATATTACTATAATGAGCATGAGAGAGAGCCGTGAAAAAATTTCCATTTCATAATATTTAACGCCTAAATAAATAAACGTTGGAGAAAAATGAGAAAGCCAGTGCGAAACAAAAATTTTGTGTGTGTGTGTGTGTGTTTGAGTTTTTGATGAATTCAGTGGCGTGGAAATCTCATGCTGTTTGTTACAAGAAGAAAAACATATAAATTTTCTCATATCACTCGATTCAACACTCGCATTTTCACAGTTTTAAAGCACATTGAACAACTAGAGAGAGTATGTCACCAACTTTTATTTCGTGAAAAAATAGAGATGAGAAAAAAATCATTTTTGATATTTCATAAAAATAGCTTCAATGGCTTTTTATAATTCTTATGTAGATATTTTTATACATTTTTACCTTCTTATATACGAAAGAAAAATGTTTTCGCTCATCTCCTCCCTCTTGTCACTGTCTATCTTTCACTTTCTTCCCTACATATGTCTAAACATCATTTCATCAATATAACATTCTAATCATCATCGCTTACACACAAATTTATCTTGATAAACTTTACTTATTAGCAATAAAGATGAAGAGAGAAAGAAAGGAGGCGCACAAATAGCTTCTTATTGATTGATTTTTTGTCTGTAATTCGAAAATTGATTTTTCTCTTTTTATGAATCGTTCGCATGCTCATTTTACTATTCTGCTTAATATACTAAGATATATTAAGAATAGATTCGTTAGATCGAATTCGTTTTGTTTTTCTTAATTTTGTCAATTTGAATTTATTCAATTTCAAAAACTGTTGAATTTTCCCTACCTGTAAGAATAGCTCAAACTAAGCTATAGATTTATAGTGATAGATTACGATGTAATTGTGCCAATTATTCATGAGAGCTTTCGTATGTCAAACAACAACAGCAATTTACATTCGTTCGATTGAAAATGATTTAATTCAATTTAGTCTCGATAATTAAGATAGAAATTCATTCGAGTATGACAAAAATTAATCGATATGATGTGAAAACTAGTAAAGAAGAATGTTGAAAATAATTTCGAAAATTTCAAGAAACAAAATTTTTAAAGTCATTAAAATTTTTGTTTTTTGCAATCATAAAATCAAACAATATTCTTAGCAAGCAACCTAAAACAAAGAATAAAGAAGATCTAGCCAATAAAATATGACCCAATAATAATATTAATCTGTTGTAAACAAACAATCTTTTTATCGGTCTTCATTGCTCTCTATGCATACGACTAAAAGAGTCAGCAAGATAGAATGAATTAGATGTACAATTTTTATGTAAAAAGAGTTAGAGAAAAACTATCAATGAAGCAATAAAGGTCGGAGAAATAAAGAAATAAAATGGGAGAATTGAGAGAAATGTTCTATGAGTCTAGTGAGATATGCACAATGAAACTGTCAATCGACAATGATTTATTGAAATTAAAATTGCTTTGGAAAGTGTTCGAAGTATGATGACACTACTTATGTCAATATTTTTCCTATTTTATTGCCGAGAATTAACTTTTCTCTATCAAATTATTGACATCAAAGAAGTCAAGTGAGCAAGAGACTTCTAAACTTGATTTATCGCCATTGAAAGTGTCAATTAGACACAGTTATATTAATTGATAAATTAATCAAAAAAAATTTCCTCGCTAAAATCAGCTAAATAAATCATGTAATTAAACTTTAGTCAGCTTCTCGTAATCCAATTACAACACATAACACCACTCAATTACAATGAGTGAGTGAGAGAGTCGATGTCAAAAATCATTATTTCCATCACGAATCAGATCTCTCACACTTTCCTACTTTACCATCCATTTATCTGTTCACATATGTGTCATATGCCGTACACATTCACATCATTTAAGTTATAAAATTGGCACAACGAAACCATTTCTCTTTCATATATTCATTTTATCGATTTTTCACCATATTATGTGAAATGAATATTTTTTTCTTCCATGCATCTTTTTCTAATTTTTTCTACTCATAAACACACGTGAATGTAAATGACTGATTGTTTTTAACGAAAAAATGTCGTTAAGTAAAAATATGTAAGCACCATCATACTATAAACAATCAGAAAATCGACACAATGGCATAGTGGCAATAAGAAAATTGTTGGCAATACAACATGAATGAAAAGTGATAAATTTTTCGAAATGCACAAAAATTGTTTGAAAATCTCGAAATCGAAGCTTAAAAATAAATAAAATAGTTACTAAATATAAAAATCATTAAATTATTTTGAAATCTTTGTCATGAATTGATATCAAATAGCAATAAAATTTTTATGAAAGTGACACACTTTGCCACGGTATTCATTCCTTTGCATGTGACATCACATTTTTATGATCATTAATGACTTTTTTCTCACTCATCATCAATCACAACAAAAAATTTGTCAATGTCGTTAATGTGTGCAGAAATATGCTCGACCGATAATTATAAACGCTCTCTCGACGAAAATGATAGTTTTTGAAACACATTTGGCAGAAAGTAAATAACATGATTGAGAAATTACATTTCACATTTAAGGGGAATGAAGGGAATCTGTTCGCACATTAAAATATAAATTTTAAGAAGAGAAAACTGAGTGACAGCATGAAAGAGAGTCAAAACAATTATCGGAAAAATTTCCTTTCAACGAGCGATCATATAAAGGCAAGTAAACGAAGAAAAATCAATCGTTATGCTTGAGCGATGACTTTTAGCTCGCACATCTTGCTGTTTCCAAAAAGAGCTCCAATCACCCACGCTTTTGTGTGCGTGTTCACATTTATTGGCATCATACGAGATATCGTTTATAAAGAAACTGAAACGACGGCAGCGACAAAGTATGTAATGTGAAATGTCAGCAAAATTGAAAATAAGGCCCACAGGCACGAGGCGAATATGTGACAACCATCAATATTTGTATATCGAGCTTCAAATTATATATTCGAACATATGTGCACATTGAAATGGAGCGAAAATGTTTTTTCTTTCACTCAAATCAAATTGAACGTGTAAAGTAAGAAGATTTTGACCTTTACCTCTTACTGATTCTTAAACGGTTATTCTTTACAAATTGACTTTAAATTTATCGATTTTCACTTCCCACAGTCTTATTTAGTCTACAAGATATAAAGTAAGCTCGTTTATTGATTTACTGTCACTCTAGAGACTTTATAATGAATATTTTAAGGCAATGATTGGCTGTTTGCGTGTATTAGAACATAATTACTTATTTATAGCTTTGACTACCAACCAGGAAGTTGAAACAGTCACTGTTGTATTTATCGATTGATAACTTAAGAGATTTGACAAATTTTCGAGTGTCAAATTCAATGCTTGAGGATATGATGGTATAATTCCAACAATAAAAAAAATCAATTCAACTTTGATGAGACATACAACAATATTTTGATATATTGATGCCTTAAGTATCACAATATTTTCTTCTTGTTTAAGAAAATGGAATTTTATGGTTTTGTTATATAAAATAAATGTAAACTTTATCTAAAGAGAAACAATTTCGCAAAAATTTATAATCTATAAATATTATTGATTAAATAATTGAAATTTTCTTCTACTATGGTCAGTGAACAATTTAAATTAAATATTTTTAGAGAACAGTCAAAATGTTACAATAGAAAACAATATTAAAGTTAATTCAAGTTGATTTACTAGCTGTGAATCAACACAATTTAAATATCATAACAATACTTTTGCGGGAGAAATAGAAAACAGAAACAAAATTTGTTTTTTTATTAAGTCGAGAGAAGCGATATAGAGCATTTATCACATCATATGGCACTCAAAAGTGAAGAGTTAATTGTAGACATACTGGCGGATTGAATCTTCATTTGCATGCGGACGAATGTAATCGTCAGTGTTTTTTTGCCATAAATAAATTCACTTTACATTCGTTATTTTCGTTCACTGTGTGTATTCGGGTGTTGAAAGAACATCTAATTAATTAATGATTACGATTTTCATTTCAATTTAGAGAGCTAGAGCGCGAGCAGTCTAAAGGCAAATAAATGTGTTTATTTACTCTGCTGACGCGCCTTTTTCTCCTCTCATTCGCTCTCTATCTTTCTCTTTTTTCATTTTTATTTAATGAGATTTCAGCTTGATTTTGAAAATAGAAAAGAAAGAACAAACCACCAACACAGTCAAGTCAAGTGTTATCTTTCTTTTAATGAATAAGCTCCTTTGCTCTCTTCACACACACTTTTTTTTATTTCATACAGTTTTATCTTTTATTCATGCGGAGTGGGAAATTTATTGTTCAATGGCGAGTGCCATAAAGATAAAAAACATTTCTTTCCTCATCTAAACAAAATTTTTACTTCGGTTCCATAATTTACTGAAAAATAACATCTTTAACTATAAAATTTAATAAATTGTTTTGAAGATAAAAATCTGTTCAAAGCTTTATTGTAAAGAATAATAAAGCCTGAGAACTCATTGATTTTCTTACAAATCAGAATAAATTTTTTGTTATCATGAACTTTTCATAGAACTTTAATTAAACATATTTTTATTTATTTGAAAGAAATTAATCGTAATTTCTTATTTATTCAACTTCAATCGTTCATATAGTTCTCAGGACCGGGTCTTCGAAAAAATCCAGGATTTTCCGGGATCGGATTTTGTTCATGAAATTCGAAAGTTTTCATATAAAACGATGTTCAAACATGTTGAAATTTTTTCAAAAAAATTTTCTTCTAAGATTTTAAACATTTTTCCTCAAATTTTTATTTTTGAACAAATCAGGATTGTGATTATACGCTCGAAATCGAACTGAAATAAAAAATTTCTCTGATCTTGTTTGAGAATTGAGATATTTAATTTTGTTTTATTTTATTTAAATTGCTTATAATGAATTTTCTTAGTGTCTACCACACAAAGTAATCTACAAATTTTTTATAATCTGTTCACTTTTTTGATCTTCAAGTTTTTCTTTCTCACATCTGTTTGATGCTGTGTAAAGCGTCGATTAAAACGAAAACTTCAACACATGCTCATAAGAGATAATTTTTATTTATATACACACAAATATAATTTGAATGTCGAGCACGCGATAGATGAGTAATAAAGGAAATTATACGTGTGGCAAAACCATTGCAGACATACATTCTGTGCGAAGCGAGGAAAGTTATTTTTTTTCTTTTCCGCTCTCATTTCGATATTTGGGTGAAAAGAAAAATTTCGCCCTCATAATCAGCGACATTGACGCGAAACTTAAGACAAATGTTCAATATTAACGAAAACACCTGCTTACTCTTTTAATTATATCATGAAGTGGCGTTCTTTCTATCTTTTCTTCTTCTTCATTCTCACACATTCTTTGCTTTTAAAAGAAAATATGTGTTGAGAAAATTGGACAACAGCTATACATTAAGTAGGCATTTCATTTGTCAACAAATGTAAAACACGTGTAGCGATTAATTGTCGTCGTTGGAAACTGTTTTGATGAATTCTTGTGTATTACGATGAAACATTTTATATGTTTATGTTTAGAATTTAATCATTATTATACATTAATATGAACAAAAGGAAAATAACAAAAAATGCTGTCAGTGCAGCATTTTCACATGAAATTGAAAACATTTGTGTCCTGCTGAAAACATGTTTAACGGTTATAAATAAATGTATTTCTTTAAGCTTTCATCAGAAAGAGATATAGTGACAATGAAACTATAAATTTTACATTTGCACATTTCTTTTTCGGATAATATTTAGCTTACTTCTCGGAAGTAATATAATTAAAAAATTATATTCATTTGCTAAATAATTTATGACACATTTAAGTGAATTAAAAGTTTAAAAAAACATTCAATCAATATTTTCGCTGAAATATGAAATTGTTTTTCGCTTGACGATTTTATTAGTCTCAAATGTGCGAAGGCAGAAATTTTGTCACAACAATGATTGTTGAATTTTTTATGAATGAAAATGAAATGAAAGTTAGGCATGTATGAATGAGTAATCTTTTTCTTTTTACATGAGTATGCACTAGCTAGCAACAGGTTCCGTTCTTTTAAGATCAATTAGCTTTTGTTTCCCATTCTACTTCGTTTGCATTTTCCTTTTCCTTCTCTTTGTTGGTATGAGTGTATGGCTCAACATTGTTTCACTTTGCCTGCTCTACCTGCCTAGTCAAATTGAAATGTTTATGTTGCTATACACGAGCTGCAAAAATGAACATTGAGTTGAATAGAAGAAAGGCAAAGTTTTCTTTTGTATAATTTCACATGCTCGATAAGTTTTAATGAAGCTTTCCAAATCGAGTCATCTTTTTCTTCCTCACAATGCCCTAGTTTTTTCAGACTTATTTATAATTCCTATGTGCTTCTCATTCTCGTTTTTCTCTATTTGCCTGCTTTCATTGTGCGATAGAAGATGCCGCTGATGACGAGGATCCAAATGAAGAAAGTAAGTCCAATTAATCCGCATACTAAAAAAGAAATCTACTCCGCTTATCCATGGTGGAATGTTGTTTTGCTTACCACGGAGAAGAGAACAATAAATTTCATTTTAAAAATGGTCGATTTTCTTTTTTCTCTTTCTTTTTTCACACGCATCTTCATTCTTATTATGCTTTTGCGCTTACACCCATAACTTTTTATTATTCTATTCTGTGCCCGTCCTCTATCTGTCTGACGAGCAGATGAACAACAACAGCATAAAGAGAAAGAGAAAATCGATGAGGAGCTGCAGTTATCGGAGGGAAATTCACCCGAGCCAAACAGTAATGAAGTTATAATTCCAATTCTAAAGAAAAATGGACCACTATTACAAAGCCAGTAAGCGTCCATGTGTTTTATGATTGCTTGACATTTTATATTCGTTCTCATTTTTCACAGAGAAATATCGACTAGTCAGCAAAACTTTTTTAAAATGCTTGATCAAAAAATTGAGCAGGGTCCGGATTATGATTCCAGCAGTGAGACTGAAATAGCGCTTGAAGAGGCTCGCTTGAACTCACTTGTGCAGCATTGGGAGAGTGCAAGTCTCTCGGCATCAATGTGTTCATCAACAAGTCGATCTCTTCAAAATACGCCAGTCCGCAGTGCACCGTTACCGTAAGTCGCCCTCAACAACCATCATAACAATTATCTATAGAAACATGATAATGATGTTAATTGCATGGCTTTATCTCTCCTCCTTTAGACGACCACCATTAAGATCTCAATTTCAGCAGCCGCTAAGTGCGGAACTTTTAACGCAACAACAGATGATTAAGCAACTTCAGCAGCATCAAGTGAATCAAGCAACGGCTGCCACAGTAGGGAGTCTTTCAATAAATAGTCCAAAGCGAATAGAATTAAATCCAAGCAATCGACAGCAGTTGCTGACACAAACTATCATTCATCAAACGTACGGTGTACAAGCGCCACAACAAACACTCCAACAGGCTCACATTCTTGCTCAATATCAGCAACAACAGACGCAAAATATGCAACTAAGACAGCTTTCTGCATCTTCAGTTGTTCCATCGGCCAACTATTCGCCGCCAATACCTGGTGCCACAAATATACCACAAACTACGACAAATCGTAATCTTGCATGTCTTCAAATGTCATATTTCTCAGCTCAGCCAAATTCGGTGCCATACGGTGGTAGCGGAGAATCTGTCCAGGTGAGAATTCTTCTCTTAAAAAGTTTGATGAATGTTGTCAAAATAATAACAACAATAATCGTTTATTTTGTCTAATTAATTTTTGTGCGTGCGTGTGTATGTGAACTTTACTTAAATAGGTTCAACCACCTCAAGAGCCTCGATTTCCTCATGCAATATCAGTTAATCGCTTAGCGCCTCAGGTGAGGATATTTTCTTATTGATAACAAATTAAGTATTCTCAAAAGCGCTTATAAAATTCTAAGAAATACTTCTAAAACGTGTTTAATTTGGACTTTATTACTCAAGTTTTATAATTTTCAAATTGTATCATTAAAAAGTTTATGAATTCTAATAATTTTTAAATAACTTCAATTTTTGTAGGTGCAGCGTCAACTAAGAGAAACTCAAGAACTAATAAAGCAAGCTGGCGATTGTCCACCAATGTATCAGAGCACTTATCAGAGTACAGCCTCTCTTCGCACGCAGACACGAACTGGTCTTCGACGACCAACACTGGAAACACAGTATTCTGTTGGAAATTCAGAACTATCGTGATATTTAGAAAATTAATTAGGCAAAATTTACCATTACAATTATTATTTATATTTTTCTAAGTCATTCATCGTCTCCTATACTTCATTACCCATCATCTATAATAATTATTCCTCTATTACGCTTATCGACATCAGTTCAATGAAAAAATTGTCATTGCAATTACAATTACTTTGATATTTTCCCATAAAAAAAGAAGAAAAGAAAGGAAGAAAAATGTATAAGTACATTTATAAATTTTAATGAGAAATTTTAAATATGAAAAAATTTGAGATAAGAAAAAAATATGAGTGTCATTAAATTGAATTTTTACTGTGCTACCGAAATTCGTTAACTTTTGTGATTATTTCCTTTTATCACTTAACGTTTTTTTCTTCTTTGTTTTGTTCTACTTACAACCAAACAATGGAAGAAGTAAAAAGAAATAAGAGAGAAATCTTTGATGGATGATTGATTGATATGAATGAACGTCATGTGAAGGCAGCAAGTGAGAGGAGAAACGGTAAAGCTTCTTTAAGGATTGAAAATATACATATACATATAAAAAGCTATCAGGCATTATAAATAAGATGAGGAAAGAAATGTAAAAGAAAAAATTGTGTTTATTTAATTTTCCTCTCCCTTTGTCTCGCTCATCCTGCCGCCATCATGTCAGTGAACTTGTGCTATTTCTGATTTTTTCTTGCAAGTAGCATAAATGATGATGATTATGGCTGAATATTTTTAGTCATAAAAAAGAACGTTTATTTATGATGAAAATCTAAAAAAAATTTCAAGTCCAATTTAGAAATAAGAATGAAATCCTCGAGCAAAAAATAATGATATCAACAATGTGGAACAAATTTTTTCATTTTCCATTCTTTTGTATTCAAATTTTATTAAGTATGTAGAGAGAAAAAAATTCTTAATCCTCAGATGTAATTTTTACAACTAACTTTTTCCTCAATCCATCGTTATCCTATTTCATTTTCTTCTTCTAAAGCAATATTTCACATTTGTTGTTAAGCTCTTAAGGTTATTAAAAATCGACAATGAAAATGAAACAAAATTTATAACAAATTGCAAATAATTTTAAAAGTTCATCATCAATAAACTTATTTGCAATTTGAAAAATATTTGCTGGTTAAAAAAGTTGAGACTTAAGAGTGAACAGAGTAAAATTAGAAGATGAAAGTCATTAGTTTAAATATTATATCAAAATTCTACATAAATGAATAACTAAATGGAACCAAAAATTTACTAAAACTTTAAACATCAATTGAAATAGCAACAACAAAAAAACAAGAACCACAATACTGACACATACATACACTTTTTACTATTGATATAATAAAAGAAATCGAGAAATGAAACAATATAATTTCCTTACCTCAACAACAAAGTAATTATTTATTTTGGCAAGTGTAAAAACGGAAATATCTCCTAGCAATTGATTATGATAACAAATATTCACCCAATAAAAAAGTGTTGGAAGGTAATAGCATTTAAACATGAAGCGAAAAGATGATGGTTGAAGATACATTCAAAACAAAAAAAATCTCTTTATAGACTGAAAGTATAAAGGATTAGGATAATATTAAAAGTTGAAACACTGAATTTGTAATTTTTTAGACCTATGTAAAATACTAATTTTAGTATAACACTGAAAAACAGATTTTTGATTTTATCATGTTTCCGAAGAGAGTGATTTTTTATTAATATCTACAAATACAAATTCACTTAACAATAATTAAGAACTTACTACTATTATAGAAAAAGAGAGAGAAAAAATGATGAATATTTTTTAAGTGGCAAAACATTGTAGAATTCTTTTTCTTAGTTATATACTGCAGATAAAGATAATGTACAACCGTTTAAATGTATTAAGAAAAAAAACTTAAATAATTTGTTATTTAGCGAACAGTGAAGTATTTTCACAACAATTTTTTACGATACGTAACAATGAAGCGAAATGAATTTTTTTCAACTCATTTTATTTTCTCAAAACGCTCACAAAAGATTATCCTCCTCAAAAAAGCAATAGAACAAGCAGAAATGAGAATAAAATTTACGAGTGGAACAGAAATTTCTAACAATAACATCAATTGAATTTTTACATTACATGTTCCCAGGCTAAACTTCAACTACCCAACAGAAATCCAAAACCAGATTAAATTCTAAAGAGAAAATAAAATCCTAATAAAATAAAATTTCGTTAATTTTTTCATCACTTCAACAACACTATACTATATAAAAGAAACAACAAAAAACAATTGATAGAAAAAACTTAGTTAGTTATGAGTGTGAGGATGAATGTAAGAAAACACATAAAAAATTTAGAATAGACCATAATAGCAAGTAACGACGATCCTTTAATTGACCTATTTCTAAACTTTTTTCAATTAATACACAAAAACGGAAACCATATACACTTCTCACTTACAATTCTCCACTCATTCATATTATATGAAAATGCTAGAGTTTACGACCCTTTTCGTAATTTTTTAAATTGGTCATGTGTTGATAAAGCAAAAAGTCTACTTTATAACCACCCACTCCCTTTATTGTCTTGTTGAAAATATAAATGAATAAAATTTTTTTATTGTTTTATTTTCTTCACTCAGCAGTACTAGGCTGTTAGAATCAATTCAATAAAAAAGCATCAGAAACCCAAACTTTTTTGTTAGTAAAAATATAACTTTTAAAAAATATCTGTTCTCCTCTTTCCTGATTTCCCTTATACTTTCATGAATATATAAAATGAAAATTGAGAATAAGAAAAATATATATTAAGCATAAGAAGAAAAATTATGAAACAAAAATAAAAGATAAAAAAATCCTTGTTGTAAAAAACATTTTAACAATTGAGATGGAAAGTATATATATAAAGGGAAAAACTTATTAAAAATTGATTTATTCGTGAAAAGGTAAAGAATTAAAGTTTTCTTCATAAATGAATGGAATGAATACAACCTATAACAAAAATTGAGATGGTTTAAACATTGTGGAAAATAATAAATATAAAGGAGGTGATGACAAAAAAAATAAATCTGATGAAAATTTTGAAAATTAATTTGATGTGTTTTGGCCTTTCTTTTCTTTTTCAGTATGCAAAAAAATAATTTTTCAAGCAATTGCAGAATAAAGTGTATCCTTGAAATATGTGGTGAATTAAGTTTGTATTTCATAAGTTTTTTTATGCTGCATGACATACAAACTTCTTTTTCAATAAAGTACAGAACGTGTTATAAATTTAAAAAAACTTTAAAATTCTAACAAAAAAAACGTATTTATAAAAGATTTTGAATGTATGCGGTTCTCATATTCGAAGTAAGACAAAAAAAAAATAACAAATCAATAAAGCGTGTATAGAAAATATTGAAATTTTCACAATGAAGCTTTTAACATATAATTTCCTCACATCGAAGTGTATAAAGAAAGTCAAAATTGGATATCCGCTTACATTAAATGTAAAACGATCTTATTCATCATGTATTAATTTTTGTAATGAAGTCTTGCATATTTTTAGATCATGGAACAAAAAGTTGAATCAACAAACTTCAATCCTGAGTTTATCCAGCGAATTTTACCGCGGTTAGACTGGTCTGCGATTAAAATTGCCGCTGATTCGGTTGGATGTCCTGTTCCTGATGAAATAAATTTAGAGACTTCGACGAACGATACAGAACTTTTGCAAAAACTACATCATTTGTTACTTGAAATTGAAATTGTGACTGGATCTCTTATTTGCCCCGAGACAAATCGTATATTTCCAATAACTAATGGTATCCCAAATATGCTTTTGAATGAAGACGAAGTTTAAGTCCTTTTTTTATTAAATTAATTGTAATATCTATGTTAATGAATTTCTTCTTTTTGTTAAAGAAGATTAATTGTTATTATCAATCATTTCATTGCAAATAAGTTCTTCGACTGCATTAAAAATGTCTTTTATAATTTGAATTTGGAATGAATTAAAGTTAAATTTTTGAGCTGTTTTCTTCATTCCGATTTTCTTTAACTTTGCTCGTGATGATCGGTCGATTACAGTTTGCATTTGCTGTATTGCGTCTTCATGAGTTAGGTTGTTTTTGAATTTTTCCATAAACGACCCTTTGTTCTTAAATCCGCAAAATATCATTAATTTCCATGTTTTATTTGCACCTCTACGATAACGGCACATTTCAGTCAAAAATGTCTTAAATTAAAATTGTTTTAATAAGATATCTTTTAAATTAGGTAATATAAGCTAGTAATATTACCTTAAAAGCAGCATCGCTTGACAATGCCAATTGTTTGATTTCTTCAAAGTTTTGTATTTGCATTCCTTCAGCAGTTAATTTTTTAGCTAGTGGCTCTATACTATATTCTCCTTCATTCATTTGTTCATCTTCACTGATTTTTCGCTTGTTGGATGAATAATATTCATTTTCTTCATAGAAAATTTTCTTATAAGGATATCGTGAATAAACTGTCTCTTCTTCAATCTTCTCTTCGCTATCATTATTTTCAATTTCAACTTCTTCATCATCACTTTCGCTCATAAATGATTCAATCAATTCGTTGATTCTTTCCATATTAGTAATTGCTTCAGTTCGAAATTTGACAAATTCAATGAGTTTTTTGTCGCATTGACAACAAATAAATTTTTGATGCTCATTTGTTCTCTAAAGAAAATTTTTAATCAATTTTTAGTTTTTGACACTTTTTCCAAGATGAAAAAATAGTTTTATGCTTACCTTGAAATTTGTGACTTCTACAATCCTTTGATTTGTTATATCTGTAACTGGAACACGATGTTCGGGCTTAAAAATATATTTGAGACATATTTTGCATGAAAAAGCTACAATATCTTTATTGAAAAGCATTTTTAATTAAAATACTCCAGAAAAGTTTCTTCCAAAAACACGAACTAGAATGTAAGCCGGCGAAAAAATTCAAAAACTAAATTTCCGTTTATTTACTTCTTCATTTATTTCAGTTTTCATCATGTTTTATTCAATTACCTCAAGCTCTAAATTAGAAATTGAATTAATAATAATTGTTCTTACAAAACTTTATGGGGAATATTCTTGTTTGTAGGTATTTATATCTTTAAATAGATTAATTTGTATAATATTTCCAGTTACTTTCTCCTTCTTGATTTTTAACACGATTTTTACGTTCAACTAATTCAGTGAGTGCCTCTGATCGAACTGAAAGTGAATCGATTTTCTCGACAAATTGTTGATACGGACTAAGAGGTTGCCCTCCCATCACTACATATCCCAATTTTGAATCAATCTTTGCATCAAGTCGCGCATTACGAATCAGATTGACGATCCAACATTCTGCTTCCTCTGGTTCCATATTCAATTTATCAGCAAGCAATCTAAAAAGATTAATTTTATTAATTTAATGTTGCAACAAATACCAAGTTATTAACTTACTGGCTTGTAATACACTGATGAATACGACAGAATGTTTCAAAAATCATCAGACGAGCGTTCTCTACAAATTCATCCAAGCAGCCGATAATGAAGAAATCATTTAAGATTACTGTTTGACACTCATGTAGCTTCATACGAGCACCTTCAAAGTCAAAATTGACATATAAATGCTCAAGGAATTCTGTGATTGGATCTTTATATGTGTAAGATTCCTGCTGAATAACTTTAATCAAGTCCTTAAGGGCATTACGTCTGCCACGATTAATAATGACAGCAACTGATAGATAGCGGAGAATGTGCGGGCACATAGTTTGAATTGCATTCAAATACAGTGGTTTGTATAAGAACATTTCGATAATTAAATCGCGTCCTTTAGGATGGTTAAAGAAAACAAGAACGCTCCAGTGAATGAGCCATGTCCTTTGCTGCAAAACTTGAATGTTTGTAAAATTACTATTGTCAATAAATTCACGCAAACGATTTAAATCTTCAAGAGCTGTCTGCCAATTCAACGTAAGAATTTCAGAAGCAAGTTTCCCCCAAAGGACATTCAAGTAATTCTTATCATGCGGCTGCATAATCATCAAGCAAATGTATAGATACGATGTTGTTTCAGTATAGTTACCGCATTCGTAAAGATATTTAGCCAACTTGTAAACGCTCTGGATAATATCGATTTTGATCTACAAAAAGAGAAATGTAAAAAATTGTTTATCACTCAGAAGAGGTTTATTCTTACATTATATTCAGTTTGAAGCACACTAATTAGAGTCTTTGAATCCTTCATTGTGTCTCTTGTCTTGATTTCTTCCATACATTTCATTAAAGGCTCAACTTCCAATTGAAGTTCCTTTAATTTCGCTAAAACTGTCTGCCTTTTCAATTGCAGCTCTTCAGGCATTTTTTCTGGAAGATTAAGACGCTGACGAATATCGGTCGTGTAATCAATCATATTTGTCTTATTGACTGTTTCCAAAATAAAACTGAGGAGGACATTTTTGTCATAAATCTATAATAAAAAAATATTTCATAGTGAGGTTAATGAAAAATTCATATTCTTCTCTTAAATAAATAAAATCGGTTCGTTCATTACTTACATCCTTGCTCAACAAAAACTCTAACAGTGGAAAAGTCAAATGACGGTCCAAAAACTGAAGATTTCGTGTTGTTAAATCGAATTTTGCCATTATCAAACTAAATTTTATTTCTGACTTTCTTTTGCTTACGCTAAAAAATATGATCTCTAGATTCCGTGTGAAACTTTTTTCAAATCTGTAAAAATCCGTTAAACAAAATTTTCGAAATTATTTTCTCTAAAGAGCTCTAAATTAATTACTTCTTGAATATTCAAACACTTTATTTATTATTTTCTCATTAGTTTTACAACAATATAAATTGTTGGTTAAATAAAAGTTAATTTCTTCTAATCTATTAATTTTTTTAGTAAAATTTAAAATAATGAAAAATAGATAAAATGAGACTATTATTTGAAACTTTGGCATGTTCAATTATAATTGGTAGATAGGTAGTTCATTCGACAGGCAACGAAGTGTTGCTATATAATCTGATAAAAATATGTTTATATATTCTTTCTCGTCTACTTATTTTTTGAGGCGGAATTTAAATGCTATGATGGAATAAGTTTTTTAAAAATGACATAAATCCAACAATAATTATTATCATCTCATTCTTCTTTAAAACCTTCAATCTACACGTTTCTATCAAATACCTGTCATCTTTCGGTTAAAATAGCTTATCAAAATAGACAAAAGAATTTTATCCTCATTAAAGTGCACACAATATTTCTTAATCATTATTTTAATAAAGTTTTTAGGACGAAATGTGATTCTTGTTGGCAAAATGTTAAGATTCAATTTAATATTGTTAATAATTTTTTTCTCTAATTTGATGACATAGAATAATAATCGATGTCTGCCTATTTATATTTTAAATCTTGTATTGCAAATGGCATTCCCTAAATAGTGAGATTGACTTGAAATTCATTTGTGTTAAACATTCTTCTCATTTTAAAAACAATTGTTCGTTTAAAACTATTTTATCATTCAGAAAGACACTCAATTAATGAAGTGTTATTGGTAAATTTAATTGCAGATGATGCATAGAATTTTCATTTTATCGCGATAACGATCGAATATTATGTTAATTACAAGCAACATTTGGATGATTACGTTGTGCATAAATACTGCCTATTGCTAGACCGACTTTTGGACCTTTGCATAAAGCACTATTCGCACCACGTGGTGTATATGTACGTTCTGATCTAAGAGCTGCATTCGGTCCTTTTGCCTTAATCTTTGATGACTGAACAATATCAGGATTTGCTCCGTTCCATGCTACATAATCGGCTCTGTAGAAAAATATTTTATAAAAAAAATTTAATGTGTTATAAATTCACATGACTTACAGCAACAAATCATCACGTGGTCCTTTTGCTAAACCTATGGCAGCTCCCTGTGCAACGGATTTTCGTACAATCGACATAAAATTTTTATCTTTATCATCCTCAATTAAGATTGCGTTGGAAACGATTGTTGTATTTTTGGTAATTTCTTTTGATTCATTTTTTTTCGTTTCGATTCTAAAATTCAAAGTATTAACCATTTTAATTTTACGTTTTTAAAATTTCACAATAAACTTAAACAGCCAATTTTTTTAAAATAAATAATTCAACACTGAATAACATCAATTAAGGAGATTAAAAAACATTATCGATGAGTTTTGTGATAAGTTAAAATGTAGAGGAGAATGGATTTAAAATATGAAAGAACATTCCTCAATAAGCTAAAAGCTCTCTGTCCAATTTAAACATTGTTTTTTTTATGGAAATAAAAAAATGTATCATGGGAAATTGTAAAAGAATAAAAAACAAGCAAATATTACAACATTGCAAAAAATTATTGCTGATTCTCAAACAATGTGATTTACTTTTTACAAACTCTATAGAAAAAATTACTTTCTTTCTCGTCAAAAATCTATCTAAATCTCAAAATTCAAAAAACACTCAAATTAAAAAAGCAGAAATGGAATTTTTTTATCATACTTTGTACTGCGTGTTGATTCACTACGAGCTTTATGTCTTTGTTTCTTCTTGCTCTTGTCAGCAACGATATGTGCCTCACTACACGAACCATCAGAAGGTGTGGTGTCTTCGTGAAGAAAATTTTCTCTACTCTCACCATATTTTGATGATTTTCTTGGTGACTTTTCCGTATTATCGTTAACATCCGTTTGTGGACTTTCAACAGGCGTTGTAATGATTGTGTGATCACTATTAATAATCATTGTTTCGTCATTTTCGATTGCAGCAGCTTTGTCAAGATCAATGCTCTTGCTACTATTCAAGCTAAATTAAATTTTGAAAGTTTGAACCAATTTGTAATTTTTCTCTTATCTTTTTCTCAATTATAATTTTGGTATATCAAAAATCAAAATAAAAAAATGGAGTGAATTTTTTTCTAAATAAAATTTATGTTGGAAATCTGAGTGAATATATGAGATGATTTAAGATACCGTAATAAAAAAATCATTTGAAAGTTTTCAAAATATATATGGGAAAAATGCATTGCCTTTGTACAGGAGGTGAATGAAAACTTTATACATACTTAGATAGAAATAGAGCAAGAAATTTTTGTTGCATGAAGAAACTACTTTATGAATTTATGTTTTTCAAGATACAAGAGATGTGTGCATGCATATGTGGAAAAATACTTTATTTTTATATTTATTTCAAGATTTTAATTTCAAGTGCGGCAAAGCAAAAATAATTTACTTTCTTATCGAGCATATATGTAGTTTCATTAATTGAAAATCGTTTAGAAGTGAATGAATTTTTTATCGTGTAAAATTTGTATAATAAATAAAATTAAAGTTTTGCGTACCTTGGTTCTTTGAATGAAACATTTCTTTCTGTAGTAGCCGTTTTCTTATCCTTTTCAGATTTTTTCTTCGTATCTTTGTCCTCTTGTTGCACTATATTCAAAATTTTAAGTGCTTTCTCCTCAGAATAATCAACAGATTCCAATGCCATTGATATTACTCTTTCGGGAATAGTATCTTTGTATTGCGATTGAAGACGTGCTTTCACTAAAAAATAAATAGTTTAAGCTGCGTTTTAACACAATATATTGAGCTCACATTTCTTTTTTTCATCGGCAGTTTTTGGTTTTGGTGGTGGAGTTGGCATAATTGCAGTTTGATGCTGTTTTTTAACTGAACTGCTACCCTCTTCTTTTTTACGATGAGATAAACGTGGTGCTGGCGTTAGTTCTTTTTTTTCATAGCCCATTCTTAGCAATTGTTCTGATGCCTTTTGCACATTATTTTCGACTGTAGCAAGTACATCGAGAATAATTGTCTCCTCAGCTTTTGGAAACATTGATTTAAGATATCTAGAACATTGAAGAAATTTATTACTATCGAAATAATATCAACATGAAGACATCGAGAATTAATAAGTACGAAACAACAAAATCATAAGCAGCATATTTGCAACAGAAGCATAAAAACCAAAAAAACAAAAGTGGTAATACACAAACTGAATATAAGTTAATTAAAGCAGAGAGCGTTAACCTAAGCTTCATTTTTGGTGACGAATGCGGCTTGGGCGAATTTTTGAACGGATCTCCATACCGAGGTGAACCATAATACCCGCTCGTGTAGTAACTACTCGAGCTTTGTGGACGTAAAATTGGACTTCCATTTAATGACGAATTTACGGTCAAATGATCATTATATAGATGACTCAATCCTTTTCTACTGAGAGCAGATGACGATGGAGGAGTTCCAAAAGCAGACAAAACCATCGCTGTTGTATGAAATGATCGTGGCGGCGGTGGTGTATTTGGACCTGGCGTATGAGTTGGATGTTTCTCAACTTGCAATGCTGATATAACAACTGCCTCACGGTTATGATATCTTTTTTGTGTGTGATTTACAACAATTAGATATTTGTGTTATTTACAGATACAATAAAACGTAATTTGTGACATAAGCGGGAGGGAAAAATTTTTTATGTTTATATTCGGACAATGTGAGAAAAGAGAGAGAAGAAAGATCATTAAATAGAACCATGTTAATAAAGCAGCAAAAAATTGTTTTAGTGTTCAAATGCTTCATCACTGTGTCAATTGTGTGTCAAGTGCAATTCACTTAAAGTGTGTACACAGAGAGAAAGAGATAGAGAGTTTTTTGAAAGGTGAAATAAAAAAGTGCTCTTACTTTTTCAATAGTAATCTTATATGATGCTCGCTTGCGGTCGGAAACATTGCATTAATTTTAGCAACAGTTGCATCCGTTTCCATGGGAGTGGGTGTTGAGAAAGATGTCTCTTGAACGTGCTGCTGTGACAACATTTGTTGATGTTTGATCAAATTACCAACACGAGGAGTATGAGGAGATGAACGTGACAAAGAGGACATTTCCTATAGTGAAAAAAGAAAGTAAATGATTTGAATTATTTATGATGCCAAAGCACTTTTGACCCAATTTATCTAAAGTATTGCAAAAAAAAAACAGAGTCACTGTGGCATATACAGAATAAAGTGAGAATAGCCTTGACATTTAATACTCACAACTGTATGAGTGTTTGTGGTATAATGGCTTGTTCTTGTCGATGGCACGGGGCTAGCATTAATATTAACAGATTGGCCGGAATCATTTTGAAATGCTTGCGTTGGATAATTTTGAGTGGGGTAAACTTGTACATTTTTGGGAGAACCATGCAAATTCTGTAACAAACAACATAAATTTACATAACTCGGCAAGCAATAATTGTGGCTTAACTGCACCTGCATTGGAATTGCTGGAGCAAAGTGATGCTTCAATTTTAATCTCGGATCTTCCCATGTTGTTGTTTTTTCAGTTAAATTGATGAAATATCTAAAAATAAGGTAATACATTTAAATTTTATTCGTGTTGCATAAATTATAGGAGCAGCCATCTTTGATAAAGGTTTTATGGAAAAATCTAAATTACTACAAATTGATGTTAATTGTTATATACTTACTGCCTACCAGTCCGAGGATCTACAGCGGTTGCCCAACCAGGCAAATCGAAGTTTGAATCAAACATTTTTGCACAAATTTTCACATAAATTAAATTTTCCGTCTACAAAAACAAGCGATAAAATTTTACTAGCGATATCTGGTGTGAGAAATGACAAGTAAGAATGAAAATATTTTTCATCATTACACACACAACTATGATGTTGTTTTGAAGAGAAAAACAAGAAAATTTGAATGAAAATTTTAATGTCATGCACTAAAATTATATACATGTGATTTCAAATTTAGTTTTTAGTTACTTCATTTACAGGAACTTTATGAAAAATTCTTAAAATCTTCAAAAATTAATTCAGACTCTACAGATCTTTTAACGAGTTTTTTAAGTAATTTCACTTACAAATACCATATCACGAAAAGAGTATTTTTATGTCTGTGTGTAGGTGTTTTAAATTTTTCCTTTGAAACTCACAATTTTCTTAAATTATTCAACTTAAACAAAGTTTTTCGTTCTTTTAAAGTAATTTTTCTTGCAATTTGAATAGATTCTCATTATAAAAAAATAAAATCTTCTCATAATTCATCGAAATTATTCTGTGAAATTACAAAAAGAATCCCAGACTTTGCATAAAAAATATTTCATCAAAATAAAACTTAATCATGGAGGATATTTTCTACTGGTGTCGTGAAAATAACACAATTCAAGTTAGACTTTGGCTTGATGATACAGAAAATGATTTTAATAAAGGGTAAATGTCAAATACTGAAAATTTATGCCATTTATGGAAGTGAACTTGAGGGGTGTGTCATAGATCTAAATTTACTCATTAATAAAAAACAATTTTTTATTTTCAATTTTCAGTGATGATCATGGATTTTCAGCATTGCATTGGTCAGCTAAGGAAGGACATACTAAATTAGTTGAGATGTTACTTGCAAGAGGAGCACGAGTTAATGCAACTAATATGGGCGAAGATATTCCTCTACATTTGGCAGCTGCTCATGGTCATATCGATGTTGTTTTGATGTTAATTAAAGCAAAGTCAGATATTAATGCACAAAATGTACATGGAAACACGCCTCTTCATTATGCTTGCTTTTGGGGATATCAACATATTGCTGAAGAGTTAGTAAATCATGGCGCTTTAGTTTCACTTGCCAATAAGGATGGTGATACACCGTTGGACAAAGCTAAAGCATTGTTGGCAAAACGACTTCATGATTTGGCAATTGAAAGTGGGCAGGAGTTGAAAAAAATCAGTATCAAAGATAATCAATGGTTAGGACTTAAAACTCGTTCACGCGATGCAACTCTTTCGCGTTATAAGGGCATTAACATTGAGGATTTGAAACTTCATACAAAAGTCTCAATTAGCCCATCAGGGGAAACTTGGCGTGGACGATGGCAAAATAATGATGTCATTGCGAAAATCCTGACTGTTCGTGAAATTACGCCTCGAGTGTCACGCGATTTCAATGAAGAATTCCCAAAGCTGAGAATTTTCTCGCATCCAAATATTTTGCCACTCATTGGCGCTTGTAATTCACAGAAGCATTTGGTCACGATTAGTCAGTACATGCCAAGAGGGTCTCTCTATGATTTATTGCATTCAGCAGCTGGCATCGTTGTGGACACTGCTCAAGCTGTCAGATTCTCTCTTGACATTGCAAAAGGAATGGCCTACTTACATTCATTAGAGCGAATCATTCCCGAGTTTTTCCTCAACAGTTTTCATGTCATGGTTAGTTATTTGTTTGTACGAGAAAGATTTAATCAAAATTAATTAACATTCTCTCATATCTAGATCGATGAGGACTTGACAGCACGCATTAATATGGGCGACTGCAAGTTTTCATTTCAAGAGCGTGGACGAATTTATCAGCCAGCTTGGATGTCGCCAGAAACTTTGCAGCGAAAACGTGCCGATCGAAATTGGGAAGCATGCGATATGTGGAGTTTCTCAGTTGTTGTGTGGGAATTAATGACTCGTGAAATTCCATTTGTCGATTTGTCGCCAATGGAGTGTGGAATGAGAATTGCGACCGAAGGACTTCGTGTTCAAATTCCGCCTGGTGCTTCGGCGCACTTATCGAAGTTGATTAAAATTTGCATGAACGAGGAGGCAGGAAAACGTCCACGTTTCGATATGGTCATACCAATCTTGGAGAAAATGGGTGCAAAATTCTAAAAGAAAAATGCTACCTTAATCATACTTGTGTTCAGACAAAAGATAAAAATCTCAAGAATCAGTAATAGAACTGAAATCCATACAAAATAAACATAAATCGAAACAGTGCCAACAAAATTCACAACTCTACTTCAAAAAGTATTTTTTGTCACAAAAGCTTTTTATCGATATCGACATAGTGTCTTCTACTAATGTGCCTAAACACAAGAGAACATTAACTTTTTATTGTTGTTGTAGAAATGTAATTTTTATACTGTTACCAGACTTTTAACTAAGTCATTAATATTTTATTTACAAAGTGTTTTAATTGACTCATGTGTGAACATTTTAGGCGATTGATAACAACAAAAAAATGTCTTTTATGATTTATTTAAGGAAATTATCCAATTTATATGCAAC
>JACWBX010002134.1:0-11616 GCA_014622435.1 Polypedilum pembai | reverse complement strand
GCATATAATACAGTGGGAAAACGAACAGTGGGGAAATGATTAATGGGAAAATAAAGCAATGGGCAAATGAAACAATGGGGAAATGACCAGTGGGGAAACAAAACAGTGGGAAAATGATTAGTGGGGAAATGAGAAGTGGGAAAATGATACACATTCGTTTTAATTGACTCATGTGTGAACATTTTAGGCGATTGATAACAACAAAAAAATGTCTTTTATGATTTATTTAAGGAAATTATCCAATTTATATGCAACATGTGTCTTTCACACGCAAATTAAAATGCTCTGTCGCCCTTGAAATAAGTCATAGAGTTCACCTATGGTTTCGTCTGAGTGCACACATGAACGATTTTAATAATTTTTTTAAGATTTATTTTTCTGTGTATGCTGGTAACATACTAAAAATCAAATTAGTCTTTTTCTAACACTTACTTAACGATTTCTAATTGATATTAATTATTTGTGTCGTCTTGATGATAGTTTTAATATACAATGAAAACTGTTGAAAACAAACAATTATTTTTGTAAAAAATTTGAATAAATAGTAATTAACATTTTAAAAATTAGTTTGATTCTCTCTCTTTCAAAAGTTTGCTCTCTCTTTCATATTTTGTTTCCGGCTTTCCTTGCATTGAAAATTTTCATTACAGCAGTAACATTTGCTTTCCTGTCTGTATGTGATAAGACAACTACCAACACATCTAAATCGCACCATGAAAAACTTTCTCTCAAATTTCTCTCTCTTTCTTTCGTGCTTATTCGTTCTCTCGGATATTAAAGAAGGAAAGCTAACAATAAGAACAATATACAATAACTTTCAATGCTGCAGTAAAATCGCATAAGACACGATTCGAAAAAATGACAATAGAACAGTAAAAATTGAGAAGAAAAAATTATGTGTGTGCTGAGAGAGAAAATGTGGAAAATTTTTAGCATTGCTGTGTGATTGTTGTTGTTTTTCATTGAGCATTTCGGAGAGTGAGAGAGAAAAGCATCATAAGCAGGAAAGAACCTGTGAAAAAGTTTTTCCTTTCTTCATAGGCAAAAATTCCATCATTCATTTAAAATTGAATATTTGACCAAACGTGACGCTGTTGACGTTGTTGTGTTCTATAAAAGAGAATTTATTGATGAATTAATTTATTTATAATCATTACTTAAAGTGAATAACAATCTCATAGGCTGAAGACGGGAATATTTAATGTGTTCGTTGAATAAAGCTTATGTAGACAGTGAAAGAAGAGATATTTAATTAAAACTAAGCTCTATCAAATTCTATTTGTCCATTTTTAATGTAAAACATAAGAAATATTTTATTGTGAGAGTGAACTTGAAAGATTTCAAGTAAAAAAAACAATTCTCGTGCAGTCTGGTTAAATTGGAATTTTAATCTCTCTAGAATTGAATGAAAATTTACTTCTTAAGTGGAAAGAGTCAAGTAACATTTACCTTTACTTGTAAAGATATAAATTTTTTGCTTCAGTAGCTTTTTAAAAGTGCTACATAAAAACATTTTTTGTCGTCATTTTTTGGTGTGTATAACAATAAGAAGTTTGTGTAAAGAGAGCGACTGTGAAATCTTCAGACCTGTCCGCTTCTTCTTTGGCACAAAATACAAACACACATATAGTGAAAGTACATGTACTAAGAAGATAGACAGAAATTGAATATTATATGCCATAAATTTTCATAGTCTTTCTATTGAAACGTGTAGATTGTAAGTTTATCTTCAAAAAACCAAGTAGAAAAAGACATAAAAACTCACATCCTCACTTTTGATATACTTATGCGGTATAAAGTGTAATAAATAAAGGAAATAAGGACAATCAACATTAAAGAGAGTGGCAAAAATAAAGTATGATTATGTGGCATTTAGTGGTTGTAAGTAATAAAAATCGATTAGCATTCGATTGATGCAGAGACATCGAACTTACATCGAATGGAGTCACAATCAATAGACACGAATGAGAATAATTCAAGGTAAATTGCTTTTTTGAACTCTTTGAACTACTGCTTCTACTTGAGTGGAAATAAAGGACAAAAATAATAATATTGAATATCGAATTGTAACCGGAAATTATCATTTTTCATTTTTTTTCTCGCATGAGATGTCTAAAAAATTATTTTTCACAATTTAATTGACTTGTTAGATAAGAATTGCGCTTTCATTGTTCTATTTCACATACAATAGAGCTATACAACTGCTATCTTTTTAACTCTAGCAAGTTACCTATGAAAAAGCTATTTTTATTATTTATATCGATTTTCTCCCTCACACATCTCGACTAGCTAGTAGCTACTCTGTTGCTAACTTTCAACTCAACTGATGTTTCTCATGAATAAAAAATGATAAAAATGAAATTGCATGTGTGTATAAATGACGAAATAAAAATTTCCTTTTTCTTTTTAGGAAGAAAATATTCCCAATTCAATTTTGAATGCTCTCTTTGTTTGTTAAAATTGAGCAACGGTTTATTGTTTTTATCCTTGAAAATGTGCTCGAGTCTTGTCGGATGCGGTTTCATGACATCTTTAAGCCTTTTTTTAAATAAAAATGATGATGTTGATTCTGTAGATAGATATGTGGGAAAACTGTTTTTTTTTTTTACTTCCATATGTGAAACTAGTTCATAATGCTTAATATTCTTATTCTATTTCTGATTTTCCCGATCACATAGAAGTATAAAATTTCTTTTCATGTGTCCTGGAAAATAACAAAGCTGGCGCACACGAATAAGAAATGTGTCAAGGTCGATGTACTAAATTTTTTCTTTTTTTCGCATGTTCTCAAATAACCTTGAAAGTCATAGTCATCCCTTTTCTTCTCATCTTCTCTCGCCTCGTGTGCGCGCCCGACAAGAGGGAAGAAAAAGTAGGAAAAACGTAAAGCACAACAGAGGAAGATAAATGTGTGTGCAGTAAAAAGGGAAAGAGATATAAAAGTGATGAAGAAGAAATAAAATAAGCACATTTTTTGTCCCATTATCGATTTTCCTTCTCTCTATTGCTGCTGCACTACTAGAAATGCGCGGCATTAAAAAACGTTTTTGACCTTAACATATTTACGGACGATAATGCTGATGATAATTTTCCTTAAAACTTTTCTGATTGCCATCCAAAAAATTTCTCTCATTTTATTTTCAGTTCAACATTGCAAGTGAAACAGATTCAAAATTCTTCGCCATCATCAATTTCAACACTTAGTGAATTATCGCCATTATCATCAACTGAAATTGTCGCTAGTCCAAGTGATTCAACTGCGTCGACTGTTGATTTAAATGAAGTAATTCTCTCAGGTAAGTAATTGATATAATTTAAAATTCATTCACATAAAGACTGATCAATTGCATATTTAAAAAATTATGGGCAATTCTCTGAATAAATTTTTCTACAAAAATCTCTCCTTTTTCGATTTTCTCTCTTATTACTTATTTTTACTCATCTAAACTCGATTAAAAATATGTCAAAATGATAAATACATCATACAAAGCTGGTTACAGAGTCTAAAAGCCTTTAATTTAGCTAAAAATTGATTTTTGAAAAGCATTTATCCCTAACAAAAATATTTTTTTCCGACATATTTTTGCATAATTTGGCTTAATTACTCACTGAACTCACTAAGAAAATGGTTTTTTGCCAACTAGAGTTGATGATAGATACTTTAAAGTGTTAATTATGGCTTAATGTAAACGATTTCTAGGAGAAAATAGCGTCAATCCCTAACACAAATTGGAATTTGTAGAATTGAAAAAGCGATTGGAGAGTTTTGAAAATTTTGAAAGAATTGTTGACAAAATCTTGAAAATCGTTTCTACTGCTATTTACCTTGTTATTCTTCATTATATATCTTTAGTGATTATTATTTTACTTGAATACAGAAATCAGATCAGGTTAGATTACAGAAAAATCGAGTAGAGAAAAATTAAAATGCGTTTTTTTCGACTTTCTTTATTCAGAGAATTGCCCATAATATAAACTATAAAAGTTTTATAGTTTTTAATTATAAATAAATCAATTGATAAAATCTTTAGGAAAAGCAAAAAAAGCTTTCATCATTGTTGTCTGCATAGTGATTAAAAGAATAACCATTTCCGCATTTTACAACATCTCAACACATTTTCATTTAAAATTACAGTTATAAATCATAATTACGCGTTTCGCTAATTAACTTTATCTTAATAAAGTTCTTATGGGAGAAGGAGAAAAGAGAAAAATTCCCACTGTGCTCGTAAAAAGATTTTGTGTGCACACATAAAGTAGTTGAATTTCATTTAATTATAAAAAATTCAAAAATCTTTTTATGATTACGAAATGAAAAGTAAAAATCTTCTCATTGCGCAATAAAATGAAGCAAAATTTCACCGAATCGTTCAGCAATTTAATTCAATTTTTGTATCTTTTACTCTCATACTGTGCAAAAGAAAGATATGCACGAAAGCAGGAAATAAAAAATAAAGAAGAGCAAAATTTTCCTCATAAAATTTAATGTGCCGAAACAAATCCTCACGCATCCCACTTTATTCATTTTTTTAACTTCCAACTCTCATCCTCTCTCTTTTTTCGCCTTCTTACTTTGCATTTGTAAAGCATATAAATGAAAATCCGATTGTTTGTTTATATTTAAAATCAATAAGACTTCTTTACTTGCGCTTCCTTTTACGCATTCACATTCACCCTTCTCTGCTCCTTTTCTTTATTTCTTTTTACTCTCGCGTGTGGAGGGTTTCTTTTATCGCTTTCTGAGACTTTTTCCATGGAGCCGTGGTTGTTGCCGTCAATTGAGTTGGGAAGATTTAAACATTATTTAGATACTAACCAAGGGTAGAGAAAATGATTGTGATAATAGTTTTTGTTTAGGCAATATACATTTTTATTTAATTTTTAAAAATCTGGGTTTACGTTTAAATCGTGGCTTTAAAACTTTTTGAATTTCAAATAAAATTATGTTTATATTTTTTTAAATTATTAGTTTTCAGCTGATAAATTTTATAGCAAATATCTTCATTTTTAATTTTAAAAATTAAGAAATGTCACCTTGAACAAAGAAATTTTGTAGAATTTCTAAAAAATTTAAAGTTAAGTTTTATGTATGTTGTTTCGGTAAAAGATGCTACATGTTTCACATATTATTTCGGTTAAAGAAATAAATTTTATAAATTTATTTATATAATTTTTCAGAAACAGAAATAACATGTAGTATTTTGCATCATTCTTCATTGATTTAAATCATTTTACATAAGTTGATTTTCCTTGTATTTTTATCAAACATTTCTCAAACGTATCTATTATACTACAATGGCATAAAACGTAACTTTTTAATTGAACTAAATGCACAATTTTTTTAAACTTAATTGATAAAAATATGAAAAATTTAATTGAAATTTTTTAATTGTTCTTTTTCTATCATTTTAAACAATTTCTGTTTTTTAGTTCTACGCAAAAGGGGATTAAAAAACAAAAAAAAGTCATTGCATGAATAAAGAAATTAAAATGCGGAGTGAAAAAAATAGCGGAAGGAAAAGGATGAAAAGAGGTTTTTTCATTTGTGTGAATTTTAATGAATCAATTATTTTCAATTTAAATGTTTTCTTTTCTTCCTGAAAGCAAAATTTAAATGAATTACCCTAAAAAGAAATTTCTTAAAGACTCTTTGGAATCGATTTTTATGCTCCCATAACAATTTGATATGAAATGCTTTCAACTGACATTTGTGAGTGTTAGAAATTTCAAAAATTGTTTTCATAAGCTTTTTGCTTTGATTTAAATTCAATTTTAACGAAAAAATAATAATGAAAACAAATTTTTTGTGACATTTTAAAGAGGAAAGAGTGAGAAAATAACCTCATGAATGTCATGACAAATTTTTTGAAATCATTGCAGTTTCTTGCTCTTAGCCAAGACTAATCTATTTTTAAAAGGATGAAAGTCGCATACAAAAATAAATTCTTAAAAGCACTTTTCGTTTTCATCACTGGAGAGATGAGAAAAAAGAAAAATAGAGAAAACTCTATGGAGCATCAATTTAAGATTTTTGTTGCCAGAATTGAATTTAGAATAAGAAAAATTGCTGAAAAAGCATTAAAAGTTCACAGAATTGCCTCTCCGGTATCAAACTATATCTCAACATCCCCAAGCAATCTTCATCTCTCAATTGCCCTCTTTCTACTTTTATTCACAATTCTATTGAAACTTTTAATCTCCACATTAATCTCTTTTTAAGAATAAACTACATAATCTTCTTTCTTTTTCTCTTTTCCTTTCAATTTCTTCATAAGGATATATGAATGTCTTTTAAGTAGACGTATGAATAGAAAATAAGTAATGTTCAGAAAGAAAAAGAATGAACACTTAAAATGAATCCAAGGAAAACACGTAAACATGTATAACATAACTTTTGAAGAAATGAAATTTCTTCAGGAAAAGAATAAAATTTATTGAAAAAATAATGAAATAAATAAATAAAGTTGAAAATTATATCAGTGATGAATAGAAACTCAGTCTGGTTTGAAAACATGCAGGTTAATTCTTTTTTGAATGAAATAGTGTAAAATACAACAAGATATATTTTCTTGTTTTTTCTACAGAAATCAAAGAGTTTTTACATTAAATTTAACAATTTTTTTGAAAATTCAAATTTTCGAAATTCGAAATTTTTTATGTACAAAGAAAATATAATCTCTGGACATTTACAATAACTAATTTCAAATAGCTTTTTTCGTAAATTATTAAAAGCGGTAATTGTCAATTTTTTGACCCTCTCACTCGTAGCACAATTTCAAAATAAGTTCAAAAAAAATTTGTATGGAGCGTAGCATGCTTTCAAAAATATGCTTTGTTTATGCTTTTTAATTTACGAATAAAGTGTTTATAAAAAGATCTGTTTCTAGGAAAACAAGTCAAGAGCGAGAAGAAAATTTGAACAAAATTGACTTTATTATGTTGAAACAAATTTACCAGAAAGAAAATTTTTATAAAATTGCTGTCAAATTTCACACAAGATATCAATCAGATTGAGTTACATTTTATAACTTACACTCTCCCACATACAAAAAATTCTTAAACTGCCTACAAATTTTCTTTTCTTTTTATTTTTTTTAATCTTAAACTCAAATCTCTCACAATCAATGTTCTTCTTTTTCACAGATCCCATTTCCTCTTCCGCATCAACCACAAATCTACTTCTTTTCTTTTGCCTTTCCTTAAAATCTCTACTCCATAAAAGAAAATCTCATCAAAATCTCACAAAAGCTGTATAAACCCTTTTTCTTCGTATAAAAATTGAAAGAAAATAATTGCATCACATGAATGCTCATTTGGAATTCTTCATTCGATTGAACTTGAACTGTTTAAAAAACTTGAAAGAGATTTGAGCTAAAAGAATTTTTTAAAACTTGATAAGAAATAAAGGATAGACATTTTATTTTTGCAATTTTAAAAAGAATATAGTTTAAATAATGAATACTTCAGTAAGATTTAAAATAATTTCATTGTTTTAATTATATTTTTGTGTAAGAATTTTTCGGTATATTTAAAAAATAAAATAATTCAACAAAATTTGGATAGTAAAATCTATACGAAAAACTTATAAATAGCCAAAAAAAATCGATCCAAACACGCTATTCAATTAGTGTATGCTTATTGTGCTTATTTTACACAAACACATCCTGAAAACTTTATTGTTTTCAGATTTTTCGAAATTTTGTGCAAATTCCATGTTCAAATTAATATATTACCGCATCTTAAACTTCAAATTTAAAGCAAATAATCTAAGTGCAAATAACAAATTAACAAATTTTTTTTGATGGTTTTACACTAAATTGGTTACTTTAATTTCGCTATGAAATGTTGTTTTCTCTAAGATTTTAACAACTTTTTAAAGTAAAAAGTGACTCATTACTCGATACAAATTCAATGAAAACTCTATTTTTTTATGACATTTAATTCGTAGAATATAAAAATTTATATTATAAATAAAGCTAACTGCATGAATTTTATTTACACCAAATCAAAATCAGCTAAAAAGTTTTCTTAAAGTATCAATATCAATTGAGCATAGAGGAAAAGTTTAAAAATCATGCGGAAGTTTTGAAATCACAAAAATTCGAAAGAAAAATAGTTTGACTAACAATGAAAAGAAAAACTTGCTTTTATTTAAATTTATTTTTCATTTCACACAATAAAATAAAATTTCTTTTGTAGAGAAGAATAAAAAGTTGATTGAAGAAAAAAAGTTTGTTTTGAGTCAAACACACACACTTTTCAGATCCCCTTTTACTCTTCTTTCACAAATAACTGAATGAGAGCAAAGGGAAGAGAAGAGACAAAGTTGAAAGGCCATAAGGGGTTCATGACATCTGAAATCAATAAAAAGAAGGAGGCAAAAATCGGATTTCTCAATGGTGATAAAAAGTTGTATACGAGCAAAGGATAGGGAGAAGGAAAGCTAAATAACTTTTCATTGTCATTTTTCCTTTTTTTATGATTTTCTTATAGACATTCAATTTTTTATATGCTAGAGTTGCCACAAATTGCTTTACGATTTCTCCTCTTATTGCTTTTACTGAATAATTTATTATTTACACACTCAAAAGATGAGTTTAGACCATTTTGAAATAAAAACAATTTTTAAAATTGAAATTTAACACTTTAGGCAATTATTTGAATTACAGCAAAGTTAAGACCTAACCAAAAGAAGTTCAATTGAAATTTAGAACTTCGGAGGAACAATAAAAATCCAGAGAAGAAAAGAACAAAAAAAAGAAATTTCTGTTGCTATAGCTGAAAAATGAAATGAATATATTTATAATGAAAAACTTAATCATTAACTGAATTTAAATTTTAAATCATAAATTTGAATACCGTTATTTAAAAAAATATTATTTATTTTAGTCATTAGATAAACGTAAAAGAAAATCCTAATGACGAAATTCTCGTCTATCTTAATTTATTGATCAAAAAATTATACAAAAAACTGAACAAAAGTTTACCAACAAGTGATAAAATAAGAAGAAAAGACTCGAATTACAAAATAAATATTTTACAAATGATGAGCGCGATTTTCGAGTAGAAAAATTATTATGAATTTTCAATCAAATTTTTTACTCAATCACAGCTCAGATTTAACTTATGAATGAAATTTTTATCAAATAATTATACAACCGAAACTTAATATATCAAAACACGCAATGATGATGATGAAAAAATTAAGTACTAACTTATAAATATTACAAAGAAAAAATTACTCAATGACAAATATTTAGATATTTAATACTTTTTGAATAAAAAAATCACTAGAGAAATCTCATCAAGTACATTTTTCAATTGGACGTCGCTAGAGTTACAAGTAATTTTTTATACTCGAGTACAAAATCATGGGAACTTTATCAATAATTGAAAAAGCAAAAATTGAAGTGCGAGAAGATGAAAGCAGAAAACAACAATCATTAGAGCAATTTCGTGAATGGATTGCAAAACATCCATTTATTAAAAATTGTCGTACAGGTAATAAAATATTAATTCAAATAAAATTAATTGATTCAAAGTATTAAAACAAGGTGATCATTTGATAGGAAAACCAAGTTGATTTGTAATTGAAATTAACTTGATTTTATCGGATAATTTTAAACCTTAAATTTCTTAAATAATTTTAAGATTTCAATTTTACTTATAAATATTTACTTTAGACATACAAAACTTATATAAGGAAAATTGTAATTGTTCTTTTGCGATACGTTATTATCAAATTCAAAAATGACATGATTTATAAAACTATTTTATTTATTAGATGTTACAACAAAATCAAATCTTATTAGGACTGAAATTTTTTTAAAAGTACTTTACTAGATATTGAGTAATTTTAAGAGATTTCCGGTCATTTGAATAGTAAAATTTAATACGAGGAAACTTAGTGCGTAAAATTCTACAATTCTCAGAAATTCTTAATATTAAATTTCATAAAAACTTTTGCATTTTTTTCATTCCTGCATTTTCAAAATTACTTGCACCTAAATTTTATTTTCCGAATTTTGTATATTTTTAGATGATGGTTATCTATTACCATTCTTACGCGCGAGAAAATACAAAATGGATCGTGTTTTTAATTCGTTTGAGAAAGCATTGATATTTGCAAAAGAGCATGAAGATTGGTTTGATTGGACTGGTGAAAAACTTCAACGAGCTCTAGAACTTTTAGATATTGGTGTCCTAAAAGTCCTCAAAGAGCGTGACAGTCATGGCCGTCGAGTGATTCTCTGCCACAATGTAGTCGATACAGAAAAATTCAATGCAGATGACATTTTTCGTCTTAATTGCATTTTGGTTCTGTTATTGGCAAATGAAGAAATAACTCAACTTTGTGGAATAACTTATATTGATGATTTTAGCTCAGTCACTGTGAAGTACATTACAATGTTTCCACTAAAATCAATTTATGATTTTACAGTGCAACTAAAAGCAACACCAATAAGATTAAAGAACATAATTCTCGTTGGATTACCTTCATTTGCTACACAACTTGTGAATGTTCTCAAACTCGGCTTATCAGATATAATGAATAAGCGATTGCAGATACTGAATGACACTTCAGAATTATGGAATTTTGTCGATAAATCACTCGTGACAAAAGACTTCGGAGGCGATAGCGATGAGAAAGAAGCAATTGAGGATTTTCGAAAGGTTATTGATGAAAATCTTGACTTTGTGCGACAATTTTTTGATTTCGAAATTGACATGGCAAAAGTTGATATTCTGAGAGACAGTCATGAATGTGTGGGAAGTTTTAGAAAGCTTGAGATTGATTAAAATCCTTATGACGGTTCGTACAAAATTTTGATTTTATTGCATCTGTGGGTATTAGGAGATTTTACATTGTTTATTTAAAACTTTATTCTGTGATTCTATGATGAATAAAACAAACAAATATTTGAAATTTCATTGTAACTTGTTTTATCTAACACGAAAAGTTTAAATTAAAAATAATTTTTTGGATTGATCTACGTAAAATTAGTACGAATATTGTATAGACTGAAACTAAAGTATTAATTAAATATTTGAATGTCCTGGCTTTAGTACGATTTTTATGAAAAATTTTCAACATGGAATTTTGCGGCAAAAGAATATTGGTCGAAATTTGTAACAACCTGATTTGACTGATCATTATTTTCCTAAATTTGAATTGGTACGCATTTTTGTTTCGTTAAAAAGTAATTTATAAATCTGTAATTTTGGAAAAAAAGATATTCTTACTTTTAATTCAAAAGTATTCACTCAAGTATGATTAAAAAAGGGGTGTAGGTCACTTATCCGACAGAATTTTTTTCAGAATTCTGATATTTTTCAATCAACTTGAGTATAAAATTCTGATTGAAAAATACTGATTTATTTAACAGAATTCCGATTTTTTAATGTCAGAATTCTGAATTTTATCAGAATTCTGTTGCATAATTCTGATTCATTTAAATTAAGGAACTATCAGAATTTTATACTCAAGTTAACATAAATTATCATAATTCTGATAATAATTCTGCTCGAATTTTTGCGATAATTATTGCAGAATTAAAAATCAGAATTCTGATAAATAAAATTCTGATCAATAACAGAATTCTGGTACATAATTCT
>JACWBX010002133.1:0-46980 GCA_014622435.1 Polypedilum pembai | reverse complement strand
ATATTCCACGTGTAAAAAGAAGAAGAAAAAAAATTACTCAAAAAACGGTCGAAAAAAATTCAAAAGAAATTTTTCAAAGAAAATATTTGTGAAAATTTTCTGAAGATGCCACTAGCTGCTCGAGTTTTGTGAACGTTCGTGATCTTGAAAGTGAATTTTTATTTTTAGCTGATTTCATTGACTCGTTGTCGACAGCATTTTTTCGCATTTCATTTGTATACATTGAGGAAGCATTTTGTTTATTGCTTAATCCAAATATCTGCTGCTCTTTCAAGATGCGCTTTTGATCGTGAATATTTTTTTTATTTTCATTGCGCTATGAAATAATGAGATGAGAATTTATTTGAAGAAATTATAGCAACTGCAATGAAATTTATTTGAATATTGTAAATTTTAAGTAGCACTCGAGAAAAGTATTTGTATTGAGTTTATTTATGATGAATGGATGAAAGGATGGCTAGCTCACAGGCAGTCTACATTGAAGAGTCTATTGTGTTCTAATCCCAATTGCCGCTACCAGACAAACGATAGTATTGGCTATATGTTTTTGCATGTTCGCAGAAAAACTAATGACTGCTAATAGCGACTTTCAAACAAGGATTTTATTCTTACTAATGAAGACGCTTGAGTGTTTCCACTTTACTGTAACACTATAGAACATCTCAACCAAATTATCGTGATTAAACTTATCTTTTAAGATGAATAAATAAGATTGACTTTGAAAGGTTCTTTAAATGAAGAAAATGAAATTTCGAAATAACCAAGGCCTGCGAACTCTTTCATCCGTGTCAAAAAATGAGACAAAAATCAAAAATTTCAAAACAAAAAATCAAACTGAAATAAAGAAAGCAAACTGAGATCAAATTATTTTTCATCGGATCAAAGAGTTCTCGGGCCTAGGAAATAACGGTTATTTAAGTTTTGAGGAATTTTAACTCAAGTTTTGACAATTTGAACTCTTTGATTACAATTTAGTTCCTATGTAAGAATCAAAAAAATTCCTTTTTTCCTTATAAAATAAAAATAAAGAAATTAAAGAATTTTGAGGCCATGGATATGTCAAAAAATTAAACTCTGACAAAAGATTTCATTCGTTTTGTTTTCTTCAACTTTTGTTTTTCGTCAAAATCATTTTTCTTTCGCAAGAAATAATATTCAAATTTTTATAGCAATTTTGTTATAGTTTTAAATAAAGTCTCAGAATTTTTCATGAATTTCACAATGCAATGTTCTCATAAATTTTTTATTATATAATGCAAATATTTACATCAAAAGAATGAGAGTGAAAATGATATAAATTTATTTTACAAACAATTAAAAGTTATGACTTGCAGTAACAACAGAAATATTTACAAATCACCGACGACTGAAATATTTCTGTATTTAATTGCTAAATGTAAAGAACCTCATTTGATTGCAATAGCAGAAAATTCCAAACAAAGAGAATTCTATTTTATATTTTTAATTCAAGTTTAATCCATGAGTTTCGTGTGCAAATAAAAAATAGCGATAAATTTAAAACTGCGACATTTGTCAGATAAAATAAGAAAAATAAAACAGAAATTGCACTCATCACAGTCAATTTTCTACTCACGCGAAAAATTAAAAGTGAATGAGCAAAAATCCAGAGTGTGAAATTGAATTTTTGTGGTCTATTAATAGTTTCATTAGAATTCTTTTCTTATTCAAATAATTTTTGCATGATGAAAAACATTTGGGAACAAAAAAATAATTTTTTATGATTCATAAAGCATAAACTCACTCATTTTTCTTTCAAGCATCAATTTTTATGAATTTCATCCAATTTTCTGATGATGAAAAGTTTTCATTTTAAAAATTTTTTTTTCCTCCACCCACGCTATTAAATTTTTTTCTCTGCAGAATTTTTATATTTCTTACTAGTGGAATGAGCTTTTATCATTAATAATTTTTTTAATGCAAAATTTACATTTCCGCATTGTAATTAATAGTCTTTATGTGAAGAAGTTCACTTCCTTACTATAGTAATGATGAATTTGAGTGGATTAATTAATTTTTATAGATTAAAATCAAACTAGGTTGTAGTTATTTTAAGTTGATCAAAAATATTTGTAAAATATATATAGTTTTGCAAGGGGAAAAAACTTTGACGAAATATTTTAAAATTTCTTTTTTATTCGCAATTTTTGTCATTGTTTGTAAACAAATTTTCACAAAATCAAATTTAAACAAGTTTTCCATCTTTCGAACTACTAGGAATACCTTAATATGACATTAAAGAATTGTTTTGAATACATAATAAAAGCTTAAATGCTTATATTGTAGAGAATATCTGTTTTTTGTTATTTTTAAATTTTTCGATCAAGCTATTTTCTTTTTATAATTTCATAAAAGACATTCAAAATTCAAATTTTAAAAAACCGTTAATTTTTAAACTTTTAAAAAGCGATAAACAAGGACAAAATCTTTAAGACAAATTAAATTTTGCTACAGATATGTCTACTGGTTGATGAACGTACTTGAACTAAATTCACATCTTGACTCTCATATTTCAACTCTCTACTGAATGTTCTTGAGAATTACTAAGAAATGAGAGTAAATGATTTGTTTTTCTCTTTGATAACAAATTAAAAGAGAAATTAAATTTTTTGGAAATAAAAAGTGATTCATTAGGGAAAAAATTCTTTCATAAATTAAATTTAATCATTCTTAAGAAATTCCCACAATTTCTTAATAAATTAATTGAAATTTTTATTGAAAAGTTTTTGCTAAGTTAAAATAAAACTAAGTTCAAGTAATGACAATAAAATCATCATTTTTATTAGATTTTTTTAACAACTTGTATTACTTATTAGCTTTCAAATTTTAACATTTCATCACTTATCCAGTCAAGATATTTGTTGACTTTTGTATAAATTGCTGGGAATGAAGATCCACAACTTGCTCCATAAGAAATTATTCCATATTGATAATAAGCTCCATCTAAACATAAAATAAATCATTTTTAATTTTAAATTAGATAAATTTTTCTCACTTTTGAATTCATAACTCAAAGCACCACCAGAGTCACCAGAACAACTATCTGTTCCATCAAAACTGTTAGCACAATATTGTCCATCAATTAATTCTCTTCCATTTTCTTTATAAGCTTTTTTGCAATCTTCTTGTGGATAATCATAAACAAATCCTTTCAAAAGTAATTTTGATTGAGCTGATTTTGTGTTTAATCCAGGCTGAGTTGAGCCATAACCAGTAATTGTTAAATTTTTTGGTCTTTCAGAATCATTTGATGACAAACATATTGGTTTAATTTCATGTGTATATTCCACTGGTGTTTTTAATTTTATGAGTGCAATGTCATTTTGTCTATGAAGTGAATTGTATTTTGGATGACCTATTACTGACTGAAAAGATTTTTAATGTACAAAATTGTTGAAATTTGCAAATCAATTGTATTTTCTTGATAATTTTAGAAAGTTTGTAAAAAAAAGCTTCACCTCAAATTCAACATCAACTGCTTCATTTTCATCAATTAAATCTGCTAAATCTAAGGAAATCTACACACAAATTAAATTTTTTATCAATCATTTTTAAAATTCAAAATTTGAAAAGCTCACTCGTCCTAATCTCGCCATAGTTGGAGCAGTAGTTTCTTTATTAAAACAATGTGAAGCAGTTAGAATCACATTATCAGTAATTAATGTACCACCACAATAAAATTTAATTTCCCCATCAAGACTTCTTCTTCCTAGAGCTGCTTGAAAAGGAAATTCGCCTGAAGAGAGAAAGATTTTGTTTATTTAATTTTTATTGCAAACCATTTTTTTCTAAAAATAACTAGAAATATGCAGAATCTCTGCTTAAATTTAGACATGCAGTAACTTTTTTTGATGGAATAAATGGAATTCAGTATAAATGCCTGTAGAGGTGGTAATGTAAAAATTTTATCAATTCAAAGAGAGAATTCAACTGCACTCTGATCATAATAAAATAATTGTTTTTATCCAGGGGTTCCCAATACAAAAAAGTAGCGGTTATTTTTGCTCAGATTTGAATAAAAATTTCTTGAATTTGAACGCGTTTTATTGTAAAAATTTAAGATTTTTATTGAGAAAAACATGCTAAAATTTCAATTTTCTTGTTTTCAAAGAAAATTACGACATAAAGTTAGATTGTTCTAGCTTTTTGAATCATTATTGAGTGAATTCTTTTCAATTAAATAAGAAAAATTAAGAATATCTATTGTTTTCTCAGATTTTACAATCTTTGTAACGAACTTTTTAACGGAAAATTAAGGGAAACGAAAATGAGCGCCAATTGAAATTAAGGGAAATAACGACTAGTTGAGATCCCCTGGGTTTTTATATGAAAATTTATCCTGCATTATGAATGTTCTTTTTGATTCTCAAGAAGATTTTCAAGCTTTACAAACTTGTTTTAAAAAGAAAACTAATAATTCACCTGGTGATGCAACATTTCCATTAGTGATTCGAAAATATGGTCCTGGAACCCCTTGGGGATTTTCTGTTTTGCACAAAGCTTTTACAAATTTGTTTGATCTTGGACAACAAACAAGTCTTTGAATTCCTTTAAAACCACAATGTTGAATTTTTGAAAATTCTTTTTTAGAAAATAATTTCTTGGCTGATTCACAATTATTTAATTCTTTACAAACACCTTCGTGATCATCTGATAGTTTACAAGTTTCACCAAGTGACTTATATGCATTGTCATAAAGACAATTATAATTATCAAAAAGAAAATTGCAATTAATTGAAAGAATTAATGAAGAAATTAAAGAAATTTTAAACATTTTTTATTTTCTTAAGTCTGATCACTTTGAGAACTTAGCACAGAATGATTTTCATATCAATTTATATTTTCACTGATTAATTGAAGGTCAATTTTCTCTCATTTCTCCCAATCTTATCAATTTGAGAATGTAAACAGAGAATTAAAAAGAGCAAAAGAGTTATAGTAGATAATTTTTATTCTTGAACTATTTTATATACAAATAATCTCAGTCTCAAGTGCTTAAATTAAACAATCTCAACAACTATCTCTCTATTGGTGTTCAAAATTCAACATTTCATCAGATATCCAGTCGAGATATTGATTTACTTTCGTGTAAATCGCTGGAAATTGTGATCCACATCCGGCGCCATATGAAATCACTCCATATTGAAAATAATAGCCATCTGTAAAAATTCATATTTAATTTTTCTCATATTTTCATTAAATTTCAAATTTTTCTCACTTTTTTTGTAGCTCAAAGCACCTCCAGAATCTCCTTGGCCTAAAAATGTAAAAATATTTTATTTGAGTTTTTGAACCAAAAAATTGTTGAATAATTTTACATGCATCAACTCCAGAAAGACTGTTGGCACAATGTTGACTTTTGATAACTTCTTTGCGAAGCGATTTGTACATTTTTGTGCATTCATCTTTTGGAAAAGATTGAACAGTTCCTTTTAAAAGCCAATCAGAGAGTGAACTTTTTGTACTTAGTCCAGACTGTGTTGAACCATATCCAGTAATTGTTAAATTTGTTGGAGCATCTTTATCATCAGTTGATAGACAAATTGGTTTAATATTTTCTGATTCAATATTTGCAGGTCTTTTAAGTTTGATTAAAGCAATATCGTTGTGTCTTGTTCTACTGTTGTATTTTGGATGTAGTTTGATTGCCTAATTTTCAAAAAGAGTAACTTGTTAATAAGTTGTTTAAGTTTCTAATAAAAGAAGTTTAACTAACTTACTTCAATGTCAATATCTTCAGCTGTTGAATAATCATCTTCATCAGTGAGATTTAAAGAAGTCTAGAAAATATTTAGAAATAATTTGCTGACTCTTATTTTTTTATTTTGACTTGATTCTTGAAGTTAAAACTATTTTCAAAGAATTTTTATCTAAATTTTTGTTTAATTTGATAAGATTTTTAGTCTGTTGACATTTTTCTTTTGTGATCATAAAGCGGTTACTTTTTTGTTTCTTTATATATATATAATTTCTGCTATAAGCTTTTCGAATTTATTTTAATTTAAAACTTTGCTAATGAAGAAGTATTGACAATTAATTTGGAATTGTTTTGTTAGGGTTTCTGAAATGCTGTTTTTGCTGTTTTTTTCTTTTCGCTTTTTAAGTAGTTCACTTACTATAACTTTTTACAGAAATCGAGTAAAATTAAAAGCTATACACTATTTTAAAGCTTAAACTCTATATTTTAAGAATAAAAAACAGTCAGATTCGGAAAGCTCATAGATTTTTCTAAAATATTAAAAAATTACAAAAAAACAGCAAAAGTGCTTTTTTCCTGATTAAAATATAGAGTTCAAGCTTCAAAACAGTGTATAGCTTTTAATTTTACTCGATTTCTGTAAAAAGTTATAAGCGAAAAGAATAAAACAGCAAAAATAGCATTTCAGAAACCCTATATTTTGCATGTTTTTGAGGATATTTTTGTAATTTCTTACAGAATTCTTTTATTTTTTTCTAAAAATTTTTAATTTTTTGTGGCAATTTTTTGCCTTTATTAATCTTAGTTTTATTTAAAAAATCTTATCAATTTTGGGTTTTTTGTATTTGAATTTTTGTTAGTTAAATCCAAAAACTAAAGTAAAAATTTTTTCTTATTATTTTACTACTTACTCTTCCTAATCGAACCATTGTAGCAGCTTCATTAATTCTATTCAAACAATGTGCTGCAGTTAATACAATATCATCAGCAATTAATGAACCTCCACAATTAAATTCTAATACATTTTCAAGATTTTTTCTTCCTAGTGCTGCTTGATAAGGAAATTCGCTTAAATCAGCTTTTATTCCATTTGTAATTTTAAAATCAAGGCCAGGTGGGATTGGTGTTAAATTTTCACACAATGCTTTAATAAATTTTTCTGATTGTGGACAACACACAAGCGGCTGTTTTCCATGAAATGAACAACGAACAATTTCTGATGTTCTTTTGGCAGTTAAAAGTTTTTTCACTGAATCACATTTAACAATTTCTCTGCAAACACCTTGTCGGCCACCATTTAATGTACATTGTTCACCGTCTGTCAAAATTGAATTGTCGATATCTGATAATCGCGAAAAAATCATTTCTTCACAATTTGTGAAATGAGTCACTAACAAAATTGTAAAAATTATTTTGAACATTTTTTTGTTCTTTGATTTTACACTTTAAATAGTTGAGAATTGAATGACAAGTTTTCTCTCAATACAACGTTGTTTTATAAGTTTTTGCAACTTCTCTCTGTTGTGACTTTAACTTCTCTTTTTCTCTTTGATTGTTTTATATGTGAGAGATGAGAAACAAATGAGAGAATGACGATAATAATTCAGAGATTTATTATCAGTTTATGGAGATGTGTTTGGTCTGCGTCAAGAAAGAAGAGAAAAAAGGAATTGCTGCTGATTTTGGATTGTTATAAAAAGAGGAGTGTTCTGATTGATTCACAATTTGAATTTATTTTTGGAGCGGAATGCTAAAATTAATTTGACGTCAAGAAATACCTTAAGACATTTTTGGTTTGGATTTTGTCGTCACTTTTTGTCTAGAAAAAATAAAATGTTTAGAAAATAACAAAAAAATTTTCAACATAAATCGATTAATCATTATTAGAAAATTTTTCAATTTATTTTAATTTGATATCAAATTACATTATTTGATGAATAACATAAGAAGAACAAAAACTCATCAGTTTGGGATTTTCCTCAATTGCCTATGAATATTTAAGTACTTAATTAAGTCGGCATGATTATTTGTCTTATATTGAATTAATTAAGATAATTTTACCATCTTCATGCTCTTGTTCATAGAAAATGTTTTCGTTCATAGTGAATTACTTTTTAAAGATGTGAATCATTTTTGTTGAATCTTCTTTGGTTCTTAATACTGTTTTGTACTTACTATAAAAACCAAGGCAAAACAACTATGAGTATTTTGTGATATTTTGTTTCTTTTGTTCCATTTTGTACAGTTGTTTCGCCTTGAAAAAAAAAACATCTTTTAAAAAGAATTGCAATTATCAAAGCAAGGAGCAGAAATCTATATTGAATTATGTGAAAATAAAAATCAAAAAAGATTTTTATCAAAATTTTCGGCATAGACACTCGATGCTGCAGTTTCTCTTTATTACCTTTTGTTGCTCTTTTTTTTGTATTTTTGAAACTGAATAGATTTTTTTAGAAAAAAATATTAAACCTAAAATCCCGTCTCAGAGATACAGAAGAAGAGATCAAAAGGAAGTAAAAAAGAGTAAAATGTTGCATACACTTGCTCTTTTTGTTCGCATCCATCAGTTCTCTCTCTTTATTCATAATGAAATGAAAGCTAAAACACTTTTTGCTCCTTATTGCTCATTGTTCCTCTTATTTTGGGTGTCAATGCTTAGCCATAATTCACAAAAGTATGTATGAAGCGTATTTTAAATTTAAGATTTTTAAAAATATTCAATTTATTGATTTTAATTTGAGTTGAACAATTTTTAAACTTGAGTGACGAATTATTGATTTATCCTAAAAAGTTTTAAGAATAAAATAATATATTTAGCGCATTTTACAAAAGTTTGTAAAAGTTTAGCACACAAAATGATGAAATCAAAAATAAGGAACTAAAAATGTTATTTAAATTTATTACAATACTAAAAGAAGATTCATCGCGTAAATTGTGCGTCAAAGAAAACTATCAAAACAGGTTTTTGACCACATTTGTAATTCTCATTCATAAATTTATCATCATTATTTCACCATATAAACAATATTGAATTTCTCTAGACAGTTTATGACATTTTTAATAGTAATTCACCTTCTTTTCTTTATCTTTAACACAATGTTGCCAAATTTCATTATTTTATTTTCCTCACTGCTATGTTGTTAATTTTCCCATGAAAATTCTTTTGATCAGTGTCGCAGTAAATCTTACACATTTCGAAATGAAAGATTTTATTTTAGGCACTTCACTGCGTTTGTGTGTTTAATTTGCTAGATTGTTGCGTTCAGTGTTTGTGTTGTGCTAAATATTTTCTTACAAAACGCAGTCGAAATGTTTATTTTTAGAAATATTTTTCTTCTCTTTTTTTTCTTTCTTTCGCTGTTGTGACTTGTAATTCAAAATAATGAAAAATGCTTTTTAAATTTTGATGTCTCAATATTTTGCATGTCGTGATCAATTTAAAGTTAGTTTTTTTTGGCTGCTCTTAGCCTTTCAATGTCGCGTCAATTTTCATTAGTTTGACACATTCGTTGTATGAAATTGACAAGAGCGAGGACACAATTGTGATTTTAATTAATTTGGTTTGAGAAATTTATTTGGCAAAAAGGCAATGCATTGCTTGATGACATATTAACTGCATTCATTTAGCATAAAATGAATAATTGTTTTTTTTTCAACTTTTTCTCAAAACATCCCATGAGATATAAAATTTTTTGCAAGCTGCCAATAAAATATTTTGTTCCTACTTTTTTTCATATAAACATACAAGAAACAGAAGCGATTTGAATGAATAAACACACATACAGAGAATGTTTATAGCTTGACAGCTCTCTGTGACCCTCTTTTCACATATACACATTGTTAGCAAATCAATGATTTTGATTTTAAATCTTCTCCGATGAAATGTTTTGTGGCAAAGAATTTTCTTTCGTGAAATATCGGAATGATGTTGAAAAAATTTTTGTAGTTTTATTGAATGAAAGAAAAAGCGATAAAAAGTTTTGAAGATTATTCCATAATAAGACAGCATTAAATGATGTTAAGATTTGAATTTGAATTAAATCAAACATACAAATCAATACTCATCATTTGATAACGAATTTCAGTTATAATTTTGCAAGTTTTCATTAAAATCCAGGCAAGGACATTCGATTATTTTTAATGATCTTTCGATCTTTCAAAATTTTGTACATTTAGTGACTGAATTTCACTAGAAAATAACATTTATACTTTTAGTGTCGTCACTAAAATTAAAATTTGAAATGAAAAAAGAAAAATTTTTTATTACTTTTAACTTTATTATGTCTAAGAATTCATATTCTAAAGCAATCAATATTCTTATTACCCAATAAGAAATATTTGTTTTCAGCCGAAATCAGACGGCTGGAGTCCGAATATTAGGAAAAATCAGAAAAATCCAAAAAATATCAGTTTTTTATATGGAAAATTGGCTGCCGGACTAAATTTAGTACTTATCGGGGGAAATATTAGAAAATTTCGCTCTAAATTTCCCACTGTTTATTAACTGACAAATTATAAAATTACCATTTCGTTCTGAAATCTTTAAAAATTAATAAAATTTAAAAAGAAAAACATTGAAGCGCATTTTAAATAGTCAGAAAAACTGAAAAACAAAATATAACTTTTAGTGATATAAATAAGTTAATCAACTCATGCGACATCACAGGTAAAAAACTTTTCGTTTTCATTCTGTGATATTTTATTTTTCTCCACAAAGACAAATCAAAGTAGAAATAAAAATAACTTTTTGAAAAAGCAACAGCAGCAGCAGCAGTAAAATGATGTTTGTTGGAAATTAATTTAAGCACCTTTCGAAAGGAAAACATTATTTTTCGTTTCATCGGACACTCATGAAAATGATCTTCTTTATTATTTAGCAAGAGACGAATTTAGGAAATTTATTTGAAAAAAAATTTGCTAAAAAATCCGCTACTGCTTGAAAAGTCTGTAGGTTTTCATTTGAAATTTAAAGAGTGAGAAAAAATAACACAAGTATGAGCTTATTGCTGGTATTTTTAATCACATTGACTCATCTTTTTTTTGCTTCACATTTTGATCAAAGTATTTGAAAAATTTCATAATTAACATAATTTTATTTTTGCATAATTGCAGAGAAAAGGAAAGAATTAGAAACATCTGTAATGACACAGAGATGGGAAACGACAATCACATCATACCACCTTGTAGAACCACACGGTAAGTGTACATAATTGCTGAACACATTCCACACATTCATCAATCTTCTTTCCGCTACTTCAAAAAAGAAATTATTTCATCGCTTTTTCTCTTAATCTCCTCTCATTGCTTGCCATTCCGCCCTCGCGCTGACTTTTGTTATTCATACCACCTGCAAATATTCTCTTTTTCTCTTTCTACTCTCTGTATGTGTCTGTACCTGTGCTGTCGGTTAGTGGATTTTTCTATAATTAGTAATATTTGTTATTTTGGTCAACAAAAAAAATGAAATTTGAAATTTATTTTTAAAAACCTTTGAATGATTAATTAGTCATTTTATATTTTATTTCAATCCAATCATTCATATATTTTTACTTTCTTACACTCATCGTTCATTTCTCATGTTTATAAATAGTTTAAAAAATTAACACTTAATTCACTAACATTGTATGATAAATGAATCTAATTAAAAATAAAATTTTCATTTACAGTCACCATGAGAAGAAACAATTTGTAGATAAAGCTGTAAATATATGATCAAATCATACACACGCACTTTATTTAGGAATTAGAAAACGCATGCTGACACTCGTAACATAAAAATTTTATGAGTAATTTTCAAGAAAAATTGTGAAAATTGTCATCAAAAATTTAAAACCCTTTACAACACTGACCTTTTTTTTCACCATGAGTAATTTTCTTAAGAAATTATGAAAATATTTGAATTAGGAGGTCTAACAAAATATCAAATTTATTTTTAGCGCATTTTCTTTTTCATATAGAAAAAAGGCGCTATTGTCCGCACTTTATCCGTCTGTATGCAGTCTGTCTACTTAACTAGTTTTTACAAAATTATTGCGTTAATCTATTTTTTCTGATCATGAGACGAAAATTTTACACGAAATTCCATCTTGGAAAATTATGGTAAAGATGGAAAAAAAATTTTGTACTATAATTTTCACCAAAAATTTTCCACCACAAAAGTTTTTCACCATAAAATATTTTTCACCTAAGTTATTTTTCACCACAAAATTTTTAAATAATTTATTTTGAATACAATTACTGTAAAGTACATTTTGGAGTAAAGTTTGCTTGATTTTCATTGAATTTTTGTGGAATTTACGGAAAAGACTTTTGAAACTATTCCAAGATCAATTTCTTTGAGTCTTCATTAGATTGAATTTTGCATCAGTAAACTGATCTGTAATAGGAAAATGCGCTCTTAATTCTACATTCATGGTTGATATTACTGATTTTTGATATTAACAACAAAATGATTAAAATTTTTTAAGGAATAGAAATTCTTAATAATCAAAATAAAGAAGCCAATTAAAATGAATTTTTCATATGAAAACTTTTAAGAAGTTTTTGATAGTTTTTAGAAGTATTTTGCTTCTCTTGCATTTTTTTAATGAATTTCTTGTTGATTTGAAACACTCATTTTAAAAAAAGTCTATTTAAATGAGTTGTTTTTCGTAACAAAAGATTAAATAGTTGAAAAATGACAGAGTTTATAAAAACAAATTTACTAAGAGCAGGGTACGCAATTTTACTAGCATGCAAGAATCTAAATAGAACCAGCAAGCATACAGCAATTTTCCAACTCTGTTAACAAAAAATATTTCAACTAATAAACAAACAAATGAGAAATAAAAATTTGATATTTTAAATGGATCATTTTATTCTCACATTGGATTAAAATTGAAAAAGTCTTTGTAAATATTTAGATTGTGAATGAAATTGAAGAATTGAGTTTGAATTTGTTCATGTAAATTTTGTGAATGATAAAGATCATGGATGATTAAAATTCTAATTTTGATATTAATAATTTTGCTACTATTTTTTCCTATTTTTGTCAATTTTTTGTAATGTAATGAAATATTAAATAAATAAATAAATAAATAAAATATTAAAATTATCTAACAAAAATGTAAAAACTAGTTTTTAATTAAAAATAAAATGTCAATTAGTTGTCAGTGGTTGTTTGCTGCATTAATTTATCTCTATCATTGCACTTGACACAATTCTAACTGTTTGCATTTAATTAACATTCTAAGCGCAAAATTAGATCAACAGGAAACATTAGAAATGTCTGAAAAACATTTAGAAATTGCCAATTATCAATTTTACATTTCAAATGGACAATTTTGTCTCTTTATGAAGTTACAGTAGCGTCTTTTATATTGAAATTTAATATTTTAAGCTGATCAACTGTACCACTGATTTTTCTAGTCAAACAGAAGATTTTTGTGTTACCTGATGAGAAAAATTTTTTAATTTTAAATTCCATGAAATTTTAATGATTTGAAAATATTTCAAACATGAAAAATTTTATAATAAAAATAATTTGTCAATCATGCAACTCAATTTAAAGTTATTTTTCATATATATGAAATCACACATTCATCCTACACAATTTTCCTCGCTATAGCAAGTAGCAAAAGAGAGAAAATTTTCTGAATATTTTTCACACTCATACAAATGCACAGAAAGAAGAAAAAAAATTTTCTCTTCTTTATTTTCACACACAATTTATCTCTCTCGTGCAGTTCTATTTCAGAATGATGAAACATAGTGAAAAATCTAGAAAATGTCTCTGACTAGTTGATAAAATGAATCTGCTACTTAATTTTAGAATTGTGCCTTTCTCGCGGCAATAGAGAGAAATGAATTTCAAGCAGTGTCACCCGCACTATGAAGTGCAATTTGAGCTTATAAATGTGATCAACAACACCACTGGCTCGCACTGTGTTTTCCCTCATTTTCATCAAAAAGTGTGCGGAGAAATGAGCTATAATTAGTCACACGATGATTATTTTTGGCAAACGATCACAGCCGAAGCCCACATTTCGCCAATACTTTTCACTGATCGACTATGCGATCGAAGCTCGGGCTGCTTCAGTTTAGTGCCACTCTTCGCTCGCTCAACATTAAAATCCCAACGTCTTGAAATTTGCAGGAACTCCTATACCTGCTCATTTCAATACCAGAAGCCGTGCAAAGAGGCAGGAAATTTTTTTACTCCCGAGAAAAAATTTAAAAATTTGAAAAGTTTTTTGAGAAATTTCTTCTGCTGAATTTACTTTTTTTTATACTAATTTGAAATTATTTTTATACATAGCAGAAAGAGAAAATTTTTAAGAAAAATTTGCCTGATTCGCTGAAGAAAAGAGAAAAAAAAAGTTTAGTGGCTAAAAATAGAAAAATAAAAAATTTCTTAATAAATCAGAAAATATCGAAAAGTGATACGAAAAAAAAGAGAATAAAAAAGTTCAATAAGTGATAAGTCAACATCTCTGAAAGAAAAGTAAAGAAAAATTTAAAGAAATTTTACATTTCTAGTTATATAATCCAAGACACATACAGAAAGAGAGAGAGAAGAAAAATTTAAATTTTCTTTTATTTTTTTCGAGCAGCAGGAAAAAATAGAAGAAAAAGATCCGCACCGAGGCAAAGTAGCAAAAAAAAAAAGAAGTTGCGGAAGAAAAAGAAGAAGCGGGTGAAGAAAATTTTCTTTTTCACTGCTTCGCCTTGATCGGTTCTGAAGATTTTGGCAAATTAAAATTATTTTATTTTATTTGTGTGTGGTTTCAAATTACAAAAGTCTTTTTCTTTCTCAGTTGATTAATTTTGTAAATTTTGTATTATTTAAACGAAACTATTCTCTATCGAACTTATAAAATATTAACACTGACAAACAACAACAACAACAACATAAACACTATACAATAAAAGTTTAGTTAACATTAATAATAAATTACTTTTGATTCATGTGGGTGGTGTAAAGTAAAAATGCAACGAAATCAACAACAGCAAATTTCAAAGCAGCAATCATATTCCTCTTCGCAACAGCAGGAATATGTGCAGCAACAACATCAACAATTTTCTACTCAACAACGAGTTGAACAATCTTTCACTACTACACGACAAGTGACACAACAAACGCAACAAAGAGGTTTGTTAAGATGACAAAATTGTCCAAAAAGAAAAAATAAAATAAATTGAGAAATGCAGTGACGTGCGAAAATGTTGAGAGAAAAAAAAGAATCATTTGATACTTCACATCCTACACAAAGTATAAAAAAAAGTGTGCGATGATTCATAAAAGTGATTAAAATGAGAAGAAAAAAAAAAGAAATTTGAAAAAAAAAAAATTATTCAAAGTGAAAATGAAACAGAAGTGAAAAATATGAAGTGATAAATGAGAAAAAAGAAGAAAAATAAAAGCAAGGGATGGAAACTTTGTGATATAGAGTTATAGAGATTTTATGAGAATTATTAGGTTAACATTTTTAAACAATGAAAATCCACAAATGAAGCAAAATTATTGTTTCTATTTCATAAAAGAAAAGAATTTTTTGTCTTTGGTCATTTTTCATATTTTGTAATTTTTGACAATTTTTAAAAAAAATTTTATAGCTTCATTTCTAATTGATGTTCGTAAAGTTCATATTTTCCTTTATTTCATTGTTTAATGAACTTTTATTGTTTTATATCAGAACTTTGCTATGAAATGCAACTCTTAACTTAAAGCTGATTATAATTTTTTCCATTATTTAAATGAAATTTTTAGGATTTTTAATGAAGAAAAATTGTTATAGTATTATAAAATTATACATTTAAACGTGAATAGATAGGACCAAGAAATTTTATCTTTTAATATTTAAAACAAAGTATTCATTAAAAAATTTGCAAATAATCAAAAATTTACATAGAAAATATCAAAAATAAAATTTTTGATTTTTTTGATGAATTTCGCACTCCTTAGAAAAGACATTGGTGTGATTAATAAGAAATTTGAATTGAAATTTTCATGCTTTTAATTTCAATTTTCTACTAAATTTTTCAAGGGATTGGACACGGTGGCAAAATGTTTGCCACTTTTCTAATAAAATTTTGCCACTTTGCTACCGTGTCTATCACCTTGAAATTTTCAGTAAAATTTATTGACTTTTTATTAAAAATTTGATTTTCGTCAAAAATTTTCGATTTTGTTTGAATTGAATGAAAATTTTGATAAATTTTATCTTTTAATTTTTATATACAAATTTCTTTAATGATTACATGAAAAATGTTTACAATAAAATTTCAATTAAACTGCCATTTATTTTAAACAAAACTTCACATAGTTTAAAATTGAAATTTTCATAAATATTCAAAAACTCTTGAATTTTTCATAAAATAATTAAAATTTTCAAAAAGTGACTTTCCCTTGCTTTTTTTTTGCTTTTAAAACCACGAAAATACCAAAAATACATTAGAGGAATTAATGCTTGACATGAGAAAAGATTAAAAATAAATAGAAGAAAAAAAAGAAAGTGGAAAATGTGAAATGCAATCAATCACTCAACACACATATGAAAGAAAAATTAAAAATAGAAATATTGAAAAAATTGCATGAGGAAGAAAAATATGCAAAAAAGTGTGAAATAAAATTTGCTCAATTTGCTATTACATTTTAATTAAATCATCATCTGATACTTACAGCCTACTCAACAAACCGAGTAAAAATAGCAAAAATGAGGGGAGGAGAAAAATTTTTATGAATGTGATGTGAGAAAAGAAAATTCACATTTGCTTGAATCACCGCAAATAAAAATAAAAATTCATGCAGAAAATGTGTGATAATGTCTGTGCCGGCATAGGGAAAAAATAGTGAGAGAAAAAAAATTTCATTTAAAAATAGATAGAAGATACATCTTGTTGAAAGAAATCTTTTTAATTATTCATGATGTACTTTGACAACTTTCTTCACGCCTGGATTAGAAGATCGTTATCGGTATGAGTGAAAATGATTAAAGAGTTAATTTTTCAATGACTTTTTTCTTCTGTCAATATTTTTTAAAATGAATTTATTTCTCTTATTAAAATTTATCTATGCAATCAAATATTTAAAATAAAATTGATTTAATGACAATAAAAATATCATATGAAGAGCTTTTGTGATATAAAATTGTTTGAATATGTTTAATACAAATTAAGAAGCTAATCATACAAACGGAAGTTATAAAGAGACAAAGAATTAAAAATATAAATAAAATTATAAGTTATAAAGTGCAATTGAGTGTTATGAATTATATCTAGAGTTCGGCATTATGCAGATATCTACATAATTTTCTTCTTCCTATTCATTTTTAAATGGAAAAATCAAAACGAAAGAAAATTATGCGCAAAATTTTTCTTTTTATCTCTGCATAATGTCAAATTCTAATTATATTAAAATAAAAATAATCTATGAAATAAAATTTTAGTAAATATTCAATTACTGGTGCATTAATATAAATTTAAATATGATAAAACAAAATTAAATCTCGGAAGTTATCAATTTTAAAAAGTGCCAGTGACTCAACATTTCGTACAAAAATCTGCATTTTTCAATTTAAATATAAAATATGAACAGGTTTATGCAGGGTCTGAGAACTTTTTGATTTTTCGATTTCTATAATTTTCAATATGAAATAATTCCATATAATGAAAGAAACTAATGTTGTAATCAATTATTTTGAATTTACATTGACCAGAAATAATAGAATAAACATTTTCTGATTAGTTACCATGCAAAAATCAAAGAGTTTCCAGGTCTTGAGTGTATGTTGTTTATTATCAAGTATTCGCGTAAAGACCATTTCTTTGACCATTTCAATTATTGAATGAAAGTTTTCCAATAAATAAGTTTTCGTTTATGAAACAGAATAAGATTATTCATCAATAAATTAAATAAAATGTTTTAAAAAAAGAATATATCTTTTTTTATTTAAATTTGACTGTGACTTTTAAATTTTCAAATATTTGATATCAAAGACAAGCTTAATTAAAACAAGTCGTTTCAAATTTAAAATACATTTTTTCATTGAGAAATAATATCTGATCAGCTTTCCTTAAAATGTTCGTTTATTTATGATCAGTATTTGTTCTAATAATCTCAAAGAGTAGAAATGAAACAATTTTAGGCGATCCAAGCGGTTTATAGTGATTAATTTCTTACTCAGTCGCGTTTATTTTCACCTCTTGAGTAATCTTATCTGCTAAACTCATTGAAAAATCATTAAAATTATGACCTACAATTTTCTAAAAAAATACTATTTTTAAAAAACAAAATTAATTTTGAAAATATGATTTGCAGACAATGTTGCAATATTCTTTTTAAATTTAAAATCGTGTAAAACATGAAACAAGAAAACTTGTTTCAATTTCTTCATTTTTCTGTACAAAAAACTGTTCATTTTAATGCTTTCAACTACTTTTTGAAAGATCTATTTTAACTCATAAAAATCATTTTTTTGTAGAGCATGATTTTCACTCTCCCTAAAACATCCCCTGTCAAAAATTTTTCTCGATGTGATCAGTTCAAGTTCCAAACGACGACTGAGCTCTGCACACTTAATTTCTTCTTATTCCATAATATTTTCGAAAACTCGAACATGCATTCGAAATTTAAGAAGAAAAACCACGTGAGATTTTCTTTCTATAAATAAAAAGAACGACTGTTTTTCATTTCGCCTCCGTGTTACACATATTTATGTAAAATACTTTCCAATATTCCAAGCGTTAAACAGCTGATTCTGTAAAATATTTTTTTAAACTTATACAAGCAAGAAAGTTGTTTTGATGATGATCATATGTTTAAATAAATTTTTTCTATTTTTAAAATTCAATAAAAAAATTTTCTTTCAGTGCAACATGGTGGCTACATTCAACAAATTTCGGGACCAACGACCCCAAGTAGTACACCATCTGCTTTGCAATATGTTCAGCAGCCAACAACACCAACTGCAGCAACACCAACTAACAATTATTCACCACCAATTTTTGAGCAAATTTTCAAGAATGCTCGTTTTGCACAAGGTGGTAATGCACTTTTCGAGGGTCGTCTTAAAGGCACACCAATGCCAGAAGTATCATGGACACGCAAAGGTGTTCCACTCTTCGATACCAACAAATACCGAATGACATACAATCAGACAACTGGCGAAGTCACTTTGACAATTAATCAAATTGGACCAGGCGATGAGGGCGAGTACACATGTCGCGCTCGCAATACTGTTGGTGAAGCCATTTGTTCTGTATTCATTCAACCTGAAGGTCTACCAGCTCCACAATTTCAACAATCAAAGAAGGAATTTGTGCAGCAAACAGCTCAAACACAACAACGATTGTATCAACAGCAAAATTCTCTTAACAAAATCCAAACTAATGGTTATTCATACAATTCTGTTGAAGAAGAATTCAAGGTCGACACTTTCGAATATCGCTTGTTACGTGAAGTTACTTTCCGTGAACAAATCACTCGCCGCTACTCGGGTGAAAGCGATCAACAACTTTCGACTGTCGTTGATCGTGCTCTCGGACCAGCATCACCACCGCTTATTCAAGTTAAGCCACGTAATTCGAAGCTTATTGAAGGTTCCGATGCTATTTTCTCAATGAAGGTCGTTGGCAATCCAAAAGTTCGTCTCAGTTGGTTCCATAATGGCCATCGTGTCATCCCGTCAGATGCAAAGCATGAAATAACATATTCAAACAATCAAGCTACTCTTCGAATTAAAAATGCTACTGCAACTGACTCTGGTCATTATACATTACTTGCTGAGAATACTCAGGGTTGTGTCGTCTCTTCAGCTGTTCTTGCTATTGAACCAGCTCAAGAGCAACGTTCCTTTACACCAGCTGTTGATAATTATGCTGAAACCAATGAGAGTGCAAAAGCACTTGCACCAACTTTCGTCAAAGTCTTCCAAGATCGTGAGACTCAAGATGGAAAAATGACACGCTTCGATTGTCGTGTTACTGGTCGTCCATATCCAGAAGTCACATGGTTTATTAATCAAGTCCAAGTCAATGATGATGCAACGCACAAAATTCTTGTTAATGAGTCTGGAAATCATTCATTGATGATTACCAATGTTAGTCGTTATGATGGTGGTGTTGTGACTTGTATTGCTCGCAATAAATCAGGCGAAGTTTCAACTCAAGCCAATCTCATTGTACTTGAACGTGAACAAGTTGTTGCACCAAAATTCGTTGAACGTTTCACCACTGTCAATATTCGTGAAGGTGAGCCAGTTCGATTGTGTGCAAGAGCAGTAGGAACTCCAGTTCCAAGAATCACATGGCAAAAAGATGGCGCTCAATTGATTCCAAATGATAATCTTTACATTGGAGTTGAGGGCGGTGCAACTGCATTGGATATTCCTCAAGCTATGGCCAGTGATGCTGGTTGGTATCAATGTACTGCTCAAAATGTCGCTGGTTCAACTGCAACTCGTGCTAGACTGTTTGTTGAAACAACTAAACCACTATTTACTGAACAAAAGAGAATTAATTTCCCTAAACCGACTAGAGTCATTGAACCTGAGTGAGTAAATTAAATTTTTGTTATTAATTCAATTTTTATTTCTGTTTATTTTCACAGACCACCACAAGAGCCAGAAATTATTTATTTGAGACATGTCGAACGTGCCAAGCCACATATGGCACCAATGGAAGAAGACCGTGTTTATCCACCACCTCAATTTATCATCCCATTGCGCGATATTCATCAAATTGAAGGCGGAAAAGTTCATTTCGAAGCTCGCATTGAGCCAGTTGGTGATCCATCAATGAGAGTTGAATTTTTCGTCAATGGACAACTTATTGTTGCTAGTTCACGTGCAAATTGCACTTTCCAATTTGGTTTCATCGCATTGGATTTGATTAGTGTAATTGTCGAGGATAGTGGCGAGTATGTTTGTCGTGTAACAAGTGCAACTGGTGTTGCTGAATCACGTGCACAATTGCGTGTTACACCAAAACCAGCAATTGAGAAATCAACTCAACATCCATCGAGTTTGGAATATATTCAGCACTTGGAAGATTACTCGAAATATCAACGCAGTGAAAGCATTGAAGAAACAACAACTCATGCTCCGCACTTTATTCGTCCATTGCAAGATTTGGGTGAAATTGAGGAAGGCAAAAATGCTCATTTTGAAGCACAATTGACTCCAGTCTCTGATCCAACGATGCGTGTTGAATGGTATAAAGATGGTCGTGCGATTACAGCTAGCTCGCGAATCACTGCAATCTTCAACTTTGGCTATGTCTCCCTCAATATTTTGCATCTACGGGCTGAAGATTCTGGTTCGTATACAGTTCGTGCTGTTAATCGCATTGGCGAAGCCATCAGCACTTCGACTATTCGCATCATTTGCAAGGAGACTGTCACTGGTGATTTAGGAATTTCTGAGCAACAACGTCATATTCAAAAGTGCGAGCAACTCGAGCAATATCAACAATATCAGAATATGAAGTTTGTCGAGGAGCAACCTGAGAGCATTACTCGTCCTGAATTTAAGAATCCAATTAGCGATCAATTAAATATTCGTGAAGGTGGATTTGCTCATTTCGAAGCTCGTCTTGAGCCAGTTGGTGATTCAACATTGAGAGTTGAATGGTTGAAGGATGGAAAAGTTGTTGAAGCTTCATCGAGAATCACTTCATTCTTCAATTTCGGCTATGTTGCTTTGACAATTAAGCAAGTAACTGTACATGATGTTGGTACTTACACTTGCCGCGCATATAATGCTATGGGCGAAGCTCAAACATCAGCTAGAATGACTGTCATTACTAAACAAGACATTATTGTTGAGTCTCAACATCAACTTGGTCTTGAGAGAATTCAACAATTGGAAGATTCAAGCCGCTATGCGCGCACTGTTACTCACGAAAAACAGAGAGAACAAGAAGAAATTTTGATGAATATTCAACCAAGATTTTTGGGACCATTGAAGGGAACAACAAAGATCATTGAGGGACAACGTGCTCATTTTGAAGTTCGTGTTGAACCACAAAGTGACTTGTCTATGCAAATTGAATGGTATCATAATGGCCAACCAATTATGCCAGCAAATCGCATTCAAACTTATCATGACTTTGGCTATGTCGCGCTCGACATTTTGGGAGTTCGTGGTGAAGATGCTGGCACCTACACTGTCGTTGCACGCAATAATTTGGGAGAAGCTCAAACAAGCGCTCAAATGCTTGTTGAAAGTAAGAAAGATTAATTTTTTTTGGCTTGAGAACTAATTGCTTTGTAAAATTTTTGCTGACTAACACTGAAACTGCTTAATAAAATTGATTTATGATTGAATTTTATTGATTGTGATTTTTAAGTGCAATTTTGTGAAGAATTATAGGAATATTAAGTGGTAAAATATATTTATTCATCAATTTTAATTTAGATTAGAATTCAATTTAAAAGATAAAATTTTTCGAAATTTTAATAACAAAAAGTATCCCGTGAAGTTAGCTTCAAATTATTCAAAATTAAATTAATCGTTAATTTGAAATGAATAAAATTTTTCACTATATTGCACTTAAAATCTTACTTTATAAACCTTTATTCATTAATTTTTCTTTATCAATAATTCAGCCCGTTCAAGCATTGATACTTCAACATTACATCGCGGCACATATGAGAAAACTCAAAGAATGGAAGATTCAAAGTTTGTCGAGCCACAATATAATATTGAGGAAATTTGTCGCTCTAAGCCATACTTTATTGTCCCACTCTCTGATCCACAGCCACTTCCAGAGGGTAGAAATATTCATCTTGAATGCAAATTAGAACCTGTCAATGATCCAACAATGAAAGTTGAATGGTTCCAAAATGGTCGTCCAATCACTGTTGGTTCACGTTTCCGTACTTACTATGACTTTGGTTTTGTCGCTCTTGACATTATTCATGCATCATCAATGGATTCGGGTGAATACACTGTTCGTGCAACTAATCAACTTGGAAGTGCACATACAAGCGCTTGCGTTCGTGTCATTGGTCAACGTGATGTTGTTACTGAGACACAAAATGAAATGTCATTGGAGCATATTCAATATCTTGAAGATGCATCACGTTATCGTCGAGAAACATCAGAAGATGTGACTATCGCTCAAGCTCCAACTTTTACTCGTCCATTGCACAATATTGAGACTGTTGAAGGAACAAATGTTCATCTTGAATGCCGCTTGCAGCCAGTCAGTGATCCTTATATGAGAGTTGATTGGTTCGTCAATGGAGTTCCAGTCAAAACAGGTCATCGCTTTAGACCAGCGCATGATTTTGATTATGTTGCTTTAGACTTGCTCGGTGTTTATGCCACTGACAGTGGTGTTTACACTTGTCAAGCACGCAATCAATTGGGCGAAGCAGTTACATCATGTTCAGTTAGAATCATTGCTAAGAAAGATTTGATTATGGACTCACAATATCCAGCTGGTTTAGAGAAAATTCAATATCTTGAAGATTCATCACGTTATCAACGTAATGAATATGTTGATGAAGTTGTTAACATTAAACCACGCTTTTTGACTAAGCCAAAGAGTCTTGAAAACATGAAGGAAGGTCAACATGCTCACTTTGAGTGCAAACTCGAACCAGTCACTGATCCCAACTTGAAAGTTGAGTGGTTTAAAAATGGTCAGCCAATCTCTATTGGTCATCGATTCCGTCCAATTCACGATTTTGGTTATGTCGCTTTGGATATTACTGATTTAATTACTGAAGATACTGCAACATACACTTGTCGCGCTGTCAATTTAGTTGGCTCTGATGAGATCAATGTCAATCTTATTTGCAAGGGAAGTGCTCAAATATTGACATCTACACAAAATGAAGTTGGTCTTGAACAAATTCAGTTCTTGGAAGACAAATCACGTTATCAACGTCATGAAGAAATCGAGGAAGTTTCAAAGCAAGCTCCAATTTTCACTACATCATTGAAAAATATTGAAATACGTGAAGGTCAACGTGCTCACTTTGAATGTCGTTTGATTCCCGTTTCTGATCCTCATTTGAAGGTTGAATGGTATCACAATAATGTCCCACTTAAATCAGGCTCTCGCTTCACTGAAACAAACAATTTTGGTTTTGTCGCTTTGGATATCATGGCTTGCATGCCAGAAGATAGTGGAACTTACACTTGCCGTGCAATCAATCAACTTGGTGAAGCAATAACATCAGCTGTTGCTGTTGTTCATTCACGCAAAGCAATCGTTATGGAGTCACAACATGAAGCTGCCTTGCAGAGCTTGAGAGTTTTGGAAGACACTTCCCGTTATCAGCGTGAAGTTACTCAAGATGAGATTGTTACACAAGCGCCAGTTTTCACTATGCCAGTTCGTGATGTTAGAACTAATGAAGGTCATGCTGTTCACTTTGAAGCTCGTTTGATTCCAGTTGGTGATCCAAAATTAACTGTTCAATGGATGAGAAATGGAATTCCAATTGAAGCTTGTAAGATTAAAATTAAAACTAAGAAATTTCTGTAATAAATTTTGATTTTATCTTTTTTAGCAAATCGTATCTCAACAATGCATGACTTTGGCTATGTTGCTCTCAACATGAAATATGCTAATCCAGAAGATTCAGGAACTTACACATGTCGTGCTATTAATGAGCTTGGACAAGCTGTTACTTCAGCTACTCTTATTGTTCAATGTAAGTTTGTTGCTTTCAAAAACTACTTCATTTATCAATTTTAATTTTGATTTATAGCGAAAGCAGCTCTTGATTTACAAACACAAAATGAAGCTGCTCTTGAGAAAATTCACATGCTTGAGGATGCAACTCGATACACACGTCGTGAAGATGAGGATATTATTGTAACTCAACCACCACACTTTACTGTTCAATTGATGGGACCAAGCAACTTGAAAGAAGGTCAATCAGCTCATTATGAATGTCGCATTGAACCTTATCCAGATCCAAACATGAAAGTTGAATGGCTTCATAATGGCAAACCATTGCAAACAGGTCATCGTTTCCGTACAGCCAATGATTTCGGATTTGCTGCTCTTGATATTTTGACTGTTTATCCAGCTGATAGTGGTGAATATACTTGTCGTGTTACAAACAGACTTGGTCAAGCTCAATCAGCTGTCAAATTAAATGTCGCATCACGTTCATCTATCATTCATGAGACTCAAAATGAAGGTGCTTTAGAGAAGATTCAATATTTGGAAGATGCATCACGTTATCAACGACGTGTCGATGAAGAGCAGTTTGTTGCTGAGAAGCCACAATTCGGACGACCACTGAGAAATGCTAGCGTTGCTGAAGGCGTTCCAATTCATTTGGAAGCAACTTTGGTGCCAGTCAATGATCCAACAATGAAAGTTGAATGGTTCGTTAACGGTCGTCCAATTCCAGCTGGTTCACGCTTCAGAACTACTTATGACTTTGGATTTGTTGCTTTAGACATTTTGGATGCTCATGCTGAAGACACTGGCACTTATATGTGCAAAGCAAAGAATGCAGTTGGTGAAGCAATCACGACCTGCGCTGTTAAAGTTACAGGTAAGAAAAATTAGTGGCTATAAAGATTTGTAACTAAATTGAAATTTTTTTTGTAGCAAACAAGATTTTGTATTTGGAAACATTGGATGAAGATCGTTACAAAAAGATTCAAGAGCTTGAAAGCTATCAGAAACCAAAGGTTGTTGAGACAGAAGCTGCTGGTCAAAAACCAATTTTCCTCACTCCTCTTAATAGCTTAGAAAACTTGAAAGAAGGCGATTATGCTCATCTTGAGTGTCGCGTTGAACCAATTAATGATCCTGATTTGAGAATTGACTGGTTTGTTAATGGCAAGCCAATTCGTGCTGGTCATCGTTTCCGCACAACTCATGATTTTGGCTATGTTGCTTTAGATATTCTTTATGCTTATGGAGAAGATACTGGCACTTATATGTGTCGTGCAACAAACAAACTTGGTGAAGCTGTCAGCACATGTGAAATAAAAGTCGTTAATCGTCGCAGCATTATTTTGGACTCACAACATCCAGATGGTCTCGAGAAAATTCAAAAACTCGAAGCTCAATCACGTCCATCGAAATTGGAAGTTGAAGATCAACCAGTTTCACCACCACGCTTTGTTACTGAAATGCATGGAAATGCTGAAGTTGCTGAAGGACAATCAGCTCACTTTGAAGGTCAAATTGAGCCAATTCACGATCCAAATTTGCGTATCGAATTTTATCATAATGGAAAACCATTGCAATCAGCTTCACGCTTCCATACTACTTTCGATTTTGGTTATGTTTCATTAGATATTCGTCATGTTGTGCCAGAAGATGCTGGTGACTATACCGTCAGAGCTATCAATGCTCTTGGTCAATGCAAGTCATCAGTCAACTTCAAAGTCTCTCCAAAAGGTAGCATTATTTATGACAGTCAAATTCCAAGTGGATTAGACAAGATTCGTGTTCTCGAGTCCGCACAACCCTTCCAACGTCCAGAAGTTGCTGAGCCATCAACTAAACAGCGTCCAGTTTTCACTCAACCATTACAAAACATTGATTACATCCTTGAAGGTCAAAATGCTCACTTTGAAGCTCGTTTGATTCCAGTTGGTGATCCTAATTTGAAAGTTGAATGGTTCAGAAATGAGAAGCCAGTTGAAGACAGTTCTCGTATCACAACTCAACACGACTTTGGCTATGTATCAATGGATATTTCACATATTCGTGAAGATGATCAAGGTGTTTACATGTGTCGCGCAACAAATCCACTTGGTGAAGCTGTCACCACTGCATCAATGAAGATTGGTGTTAAAGGCAGCATCATTTCTGACACACAACATCCAGAAGGCATGAAGAAGATCATGAAGTTAGAGCAACCACTTGCAGCACGTCCAGAAGAGCCTGAAAAAGACTTTGAAAAGCCAATTTTCACACAATTGCTTACCGGACCAACAGAAATTTGGGAAGGTCAGAATGCTCACTTTGAAGCTCGCGTTGTTCCTGTTGGCGATCCATCAATGAGATACGAATGGTATGTTAATGGCAAGGAATTAAAAATGGGCTCACGCATCAAGACAACAACTGATTTTGGATTTGTCACTCTCGATGTGATCGGTGCTGTTCCAGAAGATGCTGGAGTTTACATGTGCAAAGCAATTAACAAAGCCGGTGAAGCTGTTTCATCAATTTCAATGAAAGTTCGTACTAAGTCGTCAATTGTTGGCGATAGTTTGTTGCCAGAATCATGGGAGAAGATTCAAGCTAAAGAAGCTCAAATGGGTCAACGACCAGAACTCTTCCCAGAAGCAACAACTCAGCAAGCTCCAGTTTTCATTCAACACTTGCAAAGCTATGACAAACTTGTTGAGGGACAACACATTTTCCTCGAAGCTACTGTCGAACCAAAAGCTGATCCAAATTTGCGCATCGAATGGTTCAAAAATGGAATTCCACTTACAACTGGTGCTCGTATTAAGAGTACTTTCGATTTTGGTCTTGTTGGATTGTCAATTAATTCATTGCGTTCTGATGATTCGGCAATTTATACTTGTAAGGCTACAAATCTCATCGGTGAAGCTGTCACAACTTGTACATTGAAAGTTGAAGACAAGCACTGGTTATTGGGTGATACACTTCATCCTTCAGCAATGCCGAAAATTGGCGATCTTGAAGCACCACGTGGAGTTAAGCCAGAGACTGGTGAGCCAGTTTATGAGTCACCAGTTTTCATTACTCATCTTAATAATGTCGAATGCAAGGAAAATGATAATGCTCACTTTGAATGCAATGTTGAGCCATCGAAAGATCCAACAATGCAAATTGAATGGTTTGTTAATGGCAAGCCTTTGCCAGCTGGCGCTCGTTATAAGACAACTTATGACTTTGGCTATGTTTCGCTCGATATTATTGGTGCTTATCCTGAAGATTCTGGAGTTTATACTTGCAAAGCAACCAACAATAAAGGAACAGCATCGACATCAGGCACTCTTAAGTGTATCGGAACTGAATCAATGTTCCTTGACACACAACATCCACAGGGCAAAGCTGGTCTTGAAGCAGTTGAAGGTAAAGAGAGAGACATTGCTGACAAATATAAGAGACAAATTTCTGGACCTGAGAAAGATTATGGACCACCAGAATGGATTGTTTCAATTGAACCAGAAAAGAGACTTGCTGAAGCACAGCCATTACACTTTGAGGGTCAAGTTGAACCAAAAGAAGATCCAAATCTTAAAATCGAATGGTATTTCAATGGCAAACTTTTGCAACACGGATCACGCTTCAAATTTACAAATGACTTTGGTTTTGTCACTATGGATATGACTGATGTTTACGAACGTGATTCAGGTGTTTATACTTGCAAAGCTTACAACAAGAAGGGCGAAGCTTTCACTACATCAACTGTATTCTGCACTACAAAGGAGGGTCTTATTGAAAAGACTCAACATCCAAAGGGCAAGGAAGGTTTGGAAGCAATTCAAGATTTGGAAGATTCACTTCGCAAATCAGCAAGTGGACCAATTTCGGATGAAGAAGGTCAAGCACCAAGATTTACATCAGAATTCACCCCTATTTCAAACATTGTTGAGGGTGAAATTGCTCACTTTGAAGCGACTCTTGTTCCAACTGGTGATCAAAGCATGGTTGTCGAATGGTTCCATAATGACAAGCAAATCGAAGCAAGTCATAGAATTCGCACTGTCTACGCATTTGGAATTGTTATTTTGGAAATTTTGGGAACAAAGATCAAGGACTCTGGTACTTACACTTGCCGTGCAACCAACAAGTATGGAAAGACAGAGCAAAGTGTCAATTTGGGATGCATTGACAAGTCAGCAGGTCAACCACCCAAATTCACAACTCAAATTCAGAATCTTGAGGGTCTCAAGGATGGTCAATCTGCTCACTTTGAGTGCACACTTGAGCCTGTGGGCGATCCTGATATGAAGGTTGAATGGTTCCATAATGGTGTTCCAATGAGACATTCAACTCGCATTAAGCCAGTTTCAGATTTCGGCTATGTTTTGCTCGATATTGCTTATGTTCAAAGCCACGATTCTGGCGAGTATATTTGCAAAGCATCAAACAAATACGGTGAAGATTACACTCGTGCAACAATTCAATGCTATGGCAAGGGAGGAGTATTCTATGACACATTGCAGCCAGATTCATTGGCTCGCATTCGTGAGCTCGAAAGTCTCGGACAAGTTCAAGGACAACAACCTAGCTCACCAACAGGTGAAGCACCTAAATTTACTAAACAAATACAAAGCTTGGAGAAATTGGTTGAAGGACAAAGTGCTCACTTTGAAGCTCGTCTTACACCAACTAATGATCCAGATCTACATGTTGAATGGTATTGGAATGGAAAGAAACTTCCACATGGTCATCGTTATAGAACTTTCCATGACTTTGGAATTGTTATTTTGGATATTTTGTACTGTTATGAAGAGAACTCTGGTGAATTTGAATGCAGAGCTGTTAACAAATATGGAAGCGATTCGACAAAGGCCACTCTCAAATGTGTCTCTAAGGCTAATCTTATTTTGGACTCGCAACTACCTAGAGTAAATTTTTAAAAATTGTTTTATCAAATTAAATTTAATAATTCTTTTTATTATTTTAGGGCATGGAAGGAGGATTGGAAAAGATACAAAATTTGGAGGACTCGTTATTGCGTGAGCGCGACGAGAGATCAATTGAGAGAGGTGGCAAGGCTCCTGTATTTACAGTTCCATTGTCCAATATTGACAGTTTGCGTGAGGGTGAAAGTGCTCACTTTGAAGCACGTTTAACACCAACTGATGATCCAAAACTTAAAGTTGAATGGTTCTGGAATGGCAAGCCATTAAAAACTGGCTCACGTTTCCGAACATTCTGCGATTTTGGATTTGTTATTTTGGAAATTTCACCTGTTTATCCTGAAGATTCTGGTGAATATTCATGTCGTGCAACTAATGATTATGGTGAAGCTGTTACAACATCAACAATGAAAGTGCAAGGCAAACGCAGCATCATTTATGACTCACAATTGCCAAAGGGAATGGAAGGAACAATCGATAAGATTGCTGAATTAGAAGGTTTAGGTACAGGTCCAGGACAACCAACTGCTGAAGATGATTCAGGCAAACCACCAGAGTTTATCACAACACCGACAGATTTGGTTATTAATGAAAATCAATTGGCTCATTTCGAATGTAGACTTACACCAATCAATGATCCAAGCATGCGGGTTGAATGGTATCATAATGGCAAAGCTTTATGGTCTGGATCTCGTATCAAGACTATCAATGATTTTGGTTTTGTTATTTTGGAAATTGCTGGATGCTATCAGCGTGATGGTGGTCTTTATACATGCAAAGCTACAAACAAGCATGGTGAGGCTTCAGTCTCATGTAAATTACAAGTCAAAGGACGACAAGGCATTATCATGGAACCACAATTGCCATCAAGCTTCCGTACTGGAACTGAAGCTATTCAAAAACTTGAAGAAAGCCTTCATAAGCGTGAAGAGATTTCAATTGATGATGAGACACCAAACCCACCGAAATTCCTTATTGAAATTAAGGACAATGTTGATTTACCAGAAGGTGGTCCACTTCATTTCGATTGTCGTGTAGAGCCAATTAATGATCCCACAATGAGAATCGATTGGTATCATAATGGACGTCCATTTGCAACTGGTTCACGGGTTCACATGTTGAATGACTTTGGATTCATTGCTCTTGACATGGATTATGTTTATGCACGTGATTCAGGTGTTTATGAATGTCGTGCAACTAATAAATGGGGAACAGCATCGACCATTGCTAAGGTCATTGTTAAATCAAAGACAAACATTATTCTTGACTCACAATTGCCAGAAGGCATGACAGCAGCTAAATTGAAAGAATTAGAACGTGGTCCACTCACTGCGGCACCAAAAGATGACACAGTCTATGGTCCACCTAAGTTTGTTACTCACATTCAATCACTCACTGTCGATGAAAGTGATGCAATTCGTTTCGAGTGTCGTGTTGAACCAAAAGAAGATCCTAAATTGCGTATTGAATGGTACAGAAATGGCAAGCCATTGCCATCTGGTCATAGATTCAGAACAATCTACGATATGGGCTTCATTTCTCTTGATGTTCTCTATGTATATGCAGAAGACAGCGGAGAATATGTTTGCAAAGCTATCAATGACTTTGGTGAAGATTTCACTAAAGCATTCGTCACTTGCAAGAGTAAGAAAATTATCTTTTATTTTGAATTTTTTCAAAAAATGTTTTTTTTTATCAGAACTTCCATCAATTATCTTGCAAAATCAAATACCAAAGGGCATGCAAAAATCTGAAACAGTTATGCAGATGGAGGCAACGATTAAGAAATACACATCAGAAGTCTTCCTTACTGAAGATGATCTGTTTGATCCCGATCGCAAACAGCCTCCACGCTTTGTCACACAAATTCAGAGCCAAGAGAAGCTCGTTGAAATGCAATCAACCAAATTTGAATGTCAATTGGCACCAGTTGGTGATCCAAATATGCGTGTTGAATGGTTCTTTAACGGCAAACCTTTGTCATTCAGTAAATATCCTTTTAGACTTCTAATATTATTCTATCAAACATTTAAATTAAATTTCTTTTACAGAGAATCGTTTCACACCAATTTATGACTTTGGCTACGTTGCAATGAACTTCGGCTGGGTATATCCTGAAGACAGTGGTGAATATTTGTGCAGAGCCACTAACTTGTACGGTATGGATGAGACTCGTGCAATTATCAAAACTGCTGGCAAACCTGGTATCATTTATGACTCACAATTGCCAAAGGGCATGAAGAGTTTGAAACAAATTCGTGAGATTGAAGCAAATCTCAATAAGATGCCAGAAGAAAAGGTCGAGCCTGAGAAGCAGAAGATGAAACCAACATTTGTTTTGTCACCTGATCCGGTTACTGTCGAAGAAGGAGAATGGGCAAGATTCTGCTGCCGTGTCACTGGTCATCCACGTCCCCGTGTTATGTGGCTTATTAATGGTCACACTGTTGTCAATGTAAAAATAAAATTTTTTTTAAATGAAAAATTCTTATAATGAAAATTTAAAATTTTAGGGTCAACGTTACAAACTTTCATACGACGGAATGTATCACTTTGATATACCAAAAACTCGTCAATACGATACCGGCAAGATTGAAGTCATTGCTCGTAATTCAGCTGGCGAAGCAATAACATCAACTGATCTTCAAGTTGTTTCACGCAGAGATGATTATCGTGGTGTATTGAAGAATTCACCAAGACGTAAGTTTGGAAATTAAGCAAAAATTTCATTTTAATAATTAAAATCAAATACTTAAAAACGAAAAACTTAAACAAAATCTTTAAAAACATTTTGAGACTTATTATTAACACATTGTACAAAAATAGCTTTTAAATGATGCGATAACATTAAATAACATAGAAAAACACAAAAAGAACTTAGAAGCCTAACATAGAAACATTTTATAATTTATTCGAGAATGAGACGTGATCAGGATTGAAATTTGCTTGCTGCATTTTACTAATATTAATGAAGAAAAAATTCAAAATTTTTGAAACCATTGGAAAACTTTATGTGGTTGTAATGAAGAAAAATATTGGTTTGAACTACAGAATTGTCTCATTCTCAAAAACACAAACAATTCCATGAAAAGTTGAAGTTGAAGATCAACTTGAACTTTTCACACAATTTGTACAAACACAAACCATTTTTTTCTTAGCTATAATTTTTATTATTTTCTCATTTCATTCATGTATCCACACAAATATCTCGTGTAAATCAAAAATTATTTATTTCCTCGTTATTTCCTCTTCCTTTTTTATTTTGCTGCAAATCTTTAATTATAAGAAGGAATAATTTTATAATCTACTGTCTTTGAATGGGTAAAAAGCAATATTTTCTTACCTTTTGTCCATAATTTTCCAATGTCTCTTGGGGTTTGTATGAAATATTAATATTGATTTTTTAATGCAATTATATACGCTTTCGCATGAATTACTTTTTCTTTCATAATTTTATTTTTACTTTTTTCAACAGGAATTAAACAAATAAAATATAAAAAATAAAATTTAAATAATTATTTTATTTTAAATTAAGTTCAAGCAAATACTAATGTAATTTTTATCTCTAGCATGGTATGATTATGATCTTATCGCTTATCAGAAGGAAAGAACAGATTTAGAGAAAACTTTCGATGAGCGCAATCAACAGATACAAGAAAAGGGTGGAATTGATATCAATGCCGAGCATCTTAAACCAAAACTTATCAAGGGTGAACAGCCAGAATGGCAGAAGACTGTCAAGAGCAAAAAGAATGCTGGCTATTACGAGAAACTTTCAGAACTTGAGAGTGAACAAATTGTCAAAGAACAGAGATTGCGAGAACAAACTCATCAATATGCTATTCCTGGTGAAACAGCTGGCAAGAGCTCAATTGCCAAAGGAATGGCTCATTTATATGAAAGTCAACTGTAAGTTTTATTTGATTAAAAAAATTATAAATTTTTATTTCAAAATTAATTAAATATTTTTATAGTGAGAAAAATGAACAAGTCGAAGAAGTAAATGGTGAAACATCTGAAGTTCGAAAGGTTCAAAAGAAGCTCCCTGAGCCTTCAGAAACAACAGTTCATGGCAAGGAAGTTCATGTATCGAAACAAAAACAAGTTCAAAAAGAAACAGTTGGTGATAAGGAAATTACAAGGAAAATCACTGCCACTGAAACAACAGAAGTTGAACATAAGGGTACAACACAAGAACGTGTTGTTGAAGGCCCAGTGAAACCAGCTAAACCACCAGTCTTCACCAAAAAGATTCAACCATGTAGAGTCTTTGAAAACGAGCAAGCCAAATTTGAAGTTGAATTTGATGGCGATCCTTTGCCAAAAGTCAAATGGTTCCGTGAAAACTTTGAGATTAAAAACTCTCAAGATTTCCAAATTCACACTTTTGGTACCAAGTCAGTTCTTATTATGCGACAAGTATTTTTGGAAGATTCTGCCGTATTTGCAGTTATTGCTGAAAATCGTGGAGGCACAGCCAAGTGCAGTGCCAATTTAGTTGTTGAAGAACGTCGCAAGACTGGACGCAGTGGTGTTATTCCACCATCATTTGTCAGCACTATTCAAGACGTTTCAGTTGTTGCTGGACAACTTGCAAGATTTGATGCTCGTGTTACTGGAACAAAACCAATTGATGTCTATTGGCTGAAGGATGGCAAGAAAATTTCACCAAATATCAAGTATAAAATGCTTGAGGAAGATAGTGTTTTTACACTTTTGATAATTGAAACTTATCAAGAAGATGCTGGCAAATATGAATGTGTTGCTATTAATGGTGGTGGCGAAGGTAAAGAAAAATATCTGAAATTTAAATTAACATGAAAATTAATAATTTTATTTACTTTTTTATAGCTCGTTGCGATGCAGTTTGCAGTGTTGATGTTCCACAATCACCAAAAATTGAGAAACCAACAACACCAGGTGCTGAAAAGAAACCAATTATTCTCGAGCCATTAAAAGATCAAAAAGTTACTGAAGGATCAGCTGTAACATTCAAAACAAAAGCAACAGGCAAACCAATTCCAACTGCTCAATGGTTCAAAGGCGACAAACAAATCAAGCCATCAAAATATTTCCAAATGTCTAAAGAGCGTGACTATTACACATTGAAAATATCTGAAGCTTTCCCTGAAGATGAAGGTGAATACAAATGTGTTTTGAAGAACAGTGCTGGTGAGACACCAACAAAAGCCAAATTGTCAGTTCTTGCTCCTGAAATTCAAGATGCTTTGCCTAAATTGACACCAATGAAGGATTTGATTGTAACTGAAGGTCAACCAGCTAAATTTAAAACAACACACACTAGCAAGACTAAAGTTACAACACAATGGTTCCGTGAAGGTAATAAAATTAAAATTAAAAAAGAGATTGAGAATAATTTAATTGTAAATTTTTTTTATTATTTCTTTTTGAAGGTTTATTGATTCCTGAATCACCAGATTTTCAAGTAAGTTAATGAAAAGAGTTTAATAAATTTTAAATTTTTATTAATAACATTTTATTTCTATAGTTTCTAACTGAAGGCAACACCGTTTCACTTGTTATTACAAACACTTATGAAGAAGATTCAGGCGTATTCACATGTCGCATCACAAATAATGTTGGACAAGTTGAAACATCAGCAAAATTGACTGTGAAAAGTAAGCCTTAAACTATCCAACCGCCGATAATAATTTTCTGTGTTTTTAAATACTTTTCATAAGCCAAAAACAAAAAAGATTAAAATCATTTGTCTCATTCGTTGATTTAATTAATTTAATTTTCATGTGTTTAAATTTTGTTTTTAAAAAATGTAATGTTTCTTTGGCAGAAATTTTTATTTAGTTGTTTATAAAATTTTCACTGTCTTTTTTCTTTGTCAAATGTGTAAAAAAATTACTAATGAAATTTCACTCGCTTTTGGGACATTGCAAATGAATTTGAGAAATGAAAAAAAAATTAATTGTTTTATCCAAGGTCCCAAAAGTGAATACTTTTCATAAGTAATTAGATAAATGTAACACATTCAGAGCTAATTAGAAGATGAAAAAGCTGCAAAACTATCATACTTAATTGTCAATTAATTTTGAATGTGTTTCATGGCCAATTTCTAGTCGTTTTTAATTAAGATGAAGAAAATAATAAATTAACTTAAGAGATTTTATTAGAAACGAGATGAGAGAGCCGAAAGATATAAATTGTCTTTTATGTAATCCAAAAAATTATAATTAATAATTTCTAATTGAAAATTTCATGCTTTTAATTATAATTAATGACAATTTTTATTTTCTATGTCTAATGACGAAGGAAAAATGAGGAAATTTTTAATATTTTGATGTATTTTCATGGCTAAACAAAATATATTTATATCTGTGTGCAATAAAAAATTTGTTCAATTTCAATGTGGTTTGTAAGTAAAGCAAAAAGGAAGAGAAGAATTGTGAAAAGAAAACAAAATTAAGAAAAAGAAAAAAATGCAAAATAACAAGCAAGAAAAAGAAAAAGAAAATTATTTTTCAAATAAGAAAATTGAAGAAAAAAAAATTGAAAGTAACGGAAAAAAGTTTCTAGAAGTTTAAGATCAGATCAGATCAAAAGAAATGAAAAATCGTACAGAGTGTGTGAATGAAAGAGATGAGAGTATTATCAATTTTTAGCCAGAAAGCTCACTGAAAAGAAGATCAAAAAATTTTCACCAGCAAACACAAAAAAGATATTTTTAGCAAAAAGATCAAGAGATGATCATTAATTTCATTTTGTTTTTGTTGAAACCGTCAGAAGATGAAGATAATGAAAGAAAAATATTAAAAAGACGCTCTTTACGATTTTTCTATTGCGTAATCGCTAACTGACACTTGTGTGAGGTTTTAAATTTAGAAAAATGTGCCTCTCCACCTTTATTTTATTTCTCACCTTTATGTGTGATTCAGATGAGCGCAAAAAAGAAATATGAATAATATTAAATGGAGGAAAAATTAAAAATTATATCATCAAGATACAAAAGTGAATATACGAGTAGGCAGGAAGGAATGTATCAGATCACACTCATCTCATTAGCTCATACATATAATACCCACCGTTGTGATTCATTTGAGATGAATTCCAAACAGATACCTGTGTAGCAGAAGCATGTGTGGTGTAAAAAATGAATTATTTATTTGAAAAATAATTTTTTTTATAAGAAATGATTTTCTAAAAATAAATTTTTGTTTCTTATGAACTACACAGAAAGAGAATAACAAAAAAAAGTTGCAGAATTTTAAGACTTTTTTACATACACGAGAATTTCATAACGCGCGAAAAAAAAAGAGTTTTCAAGGTTTCTCGAATTTCATTTGTCTTTGTCTACTTCTTTCTCCTTTCACTCTTGCTCTCTTAATTTCCTTTTTTATTAACGTCATCATCAAAATGTTTTTGATTACAAAATTTTGTTTTCTCTTCCAATCTATCGATAAATTTTATTTATTGATGATTTTATCTTGTGAAATTTATTGAGTAAAAAAAATTTTGGCTTCAGACCAGAATCATAAAAATCGAGATAAATTTAAATTTTGTTTATAACAATGCTCTCTCAGACGTCAATTGTTTTCTCTAAAATTAAAGATAAAAGCGACTAGAAATAGAAAAGAAGAAAAAAGTTGTTAGTAAAAAATATTGTAAAATGATCTACAAAATGCATGAATTTGCTTATTAATGTTTTAGTAATTTTTTTGAATCACTAACATAATTGAGTTTATCCAGCTTTATTTATTTTATGTTTTTGTTTTATTATTTTTCATTTCACTATTCTTATTTTTTTGTGCATTTTCAATCAATCAATCAATCACAAAAATCCTCACATTTGTCTAAGCAAATTCATCCATCTTGTAACCAAATACTTACATTACATTATTATTAATTTTGTATATGTTTTTTAGTATTAATATATATATTTTGTTTTGTGTCTTTTTCTCATGCCTAAAAAATGATAATAAATCACAAAAAGGAAAGAATAAGAAAGCTTTTTTTTTAATTTTTTGTTTTGAAATTTTATTATTTATTAACAAGCACAAGCACACAATACTTAAATCACTTGTGATATTTTATTTGTCTGGATGCTCTGAAAACAGGTTGTAAACTGAAATTTTCTCTTTTCCGATCACTTTGAATGTAAAGAATAAGAAGAAAAAAAGATGATTTTCATATGATGCGTCATGCTATGAGCACAGAGAAGAGTGCTTGTACTCGTAGTCTAAAAATAATGTGCGCCACTTCGTGTGTAAAAATGAAAATTAAAACACTTCTCAACCGCTTTTTTACTTTCATCATATACATCTTAATCATCAAATGCTCATCAACATTTATCTATTTTGATGTTGACAAAATTGACTATCGACATATTGCCAAATATGTTAAAATCTTTCCTTTTCTTTTACAGAACATAAAACTATTTTAAAACGAATTTCGGCTGACAAAATTACGCATACTGATGGCACTGAAACAACACAAATTGATGGAAAAACTATAACAACGACTACAACACAACAAGATGGAACTGAAACGACTTTCTTGAAATCTCAAGGAGGTCAATATGACTCAGATGTTTTAGTAATTGGTGATGAGACATTGCCTTGGCGACAAGTCAAAAAACCCAAGCCATGGACTGAAGAAATTGTGCAATTGAAATCAACTCCGAGACAACCAAAACAAGTTGAGAAAGAAAAACTTGAAGCTGTCGAGTTGAAGCCGTCAAAAATTCAAAGATCAGAAATTAGAAAAGCAGAGTTAGAAAAAGTTGATTTGAAGCATCACTTGCGCGACATTCAAGATGTTACGACTGAATTTATTGATGAGGAAGAAATTACAAGACAATTGCACAAGACAAAATATCAGACTGAAGAGGATACAAATCTTTTAGAAATAAAAAAGAGAGAACTTGAAGAGATTGAAAGAAATAAACAAAAATATCAAGTTCTTGATGACTCAAATATTTTAACAGTTGATAAGAAAGAAGAGACTGAAGAGGAAAAACAAGAGAAATTAGTTACTGTTCCATGGGTGAGAGGTAAGAAGAAGGAACAACAACAACCTTATCAAACTACTGAAGATACAACTCTGCTTGAGGTTCAAAAGAGAGAAGATGTTGAAGAAGAAAAGAAAGAAGAGAAGCTTGTTGCTGTGCCATGGGCTAGAGGTAAAAAGAAAGAGCTACAGCAGCAGCCTTATCAAGAAACAGAAGATACAACACTTCTTGATGTTAAAAAGAAAGAAAAAGTTGATGAAACAAAGAAACCAGAAGAACTTGTACCTGTTCCATGGATGAGAGGCAAAAAGAAAGAATTATCTAAAGAAGTGACACAGGTTGAAGAAGACAAAACCTTATTAGAAGTTGAAAAGTCAGAGGAAACTGAAGAACAACCTGTTATGTGGAAACGAGGTCCAAAGAAACCAGAAGAAAAGCCGAAGCAAATTGAAGAAGCAAAACCTCAAGAAGCAGTGCCATGGACTGAACAAGTTCAATTGAAAAAGACTCCACGTGTTATTAAACAAGTTGAAAAAGAGAAACTCGAGGCTGTTGAGCTTAAGCCATCAAAGATTCAAAAGTCTGAAATTGAAAAGCCAGAATTAGAGAAAGTTGATTTGAAATATAGAAAGCCTGATGTGAAAGACATTACATCAGATGTTAGTGAAACAATAGAATATCAGAAACCAGAAACAACTGATTTGTCTAAAGCTAAATATCAAACTGAAGAAGATACAAATCTATTAACTGTTGCACAAAAAGAAGAAGTTGATGAACAAGAATCATTGAAGCCAGTAATGTGGCAGAGAGGAAAGAAAGAAAAACCAAAAGAAGAAGTAATTGAAGAGCAGTCTCAAGCTACAGAAGTTGAAAAACCAAAAGTTGAAGAACAGCCAGTGATGTGGCAACGTGGTAAGAAGAGGGAACCATTCCAGACTACGGAAGATACAAATTTGCTCGACGTTAAAAAGCAAGAAGAAGTTGAAGAAACTAAACAAGAGGAACAGTCTGTGCCATGGGTAAGAGGAAAGAAGAAGGAACAGCCAAAAGAAATCAAACAGGAACCATATCAAACTGTTGAAGATACAAGCTTGTTAGATATTCAAAAAACAGAAAAAACTGAAGAACAACCTCAACCTGTTATGTGGAAACGAGGTCCAAAGAAATCAGAAGAAAAGCCGAAACAAGTTGAACAACCAAAACAACAAGAAGCAGTGCCATGGACTGAACAAGTTCAGTTAAAGAGAACTCAAAAAGTAGCAAAATCACTTGAAAAAGAAAAACTCGAGACTGTTGAGCTTAAACCATCAAAGATTCAAAAATCTGAAATTGAAAAGCCAGAATTAGAGAGAGTAGATTTGAAATATTTGAAACCAGACGTGAAAGATATTACATCAGATGTCGGTGAAACAATAGAATATCAGAAACCAGAAACAACTGATTTATCTAAAGCTAAATATCAAACTGAAGAGGATACTAATCTGTTGACTGTTGCACAAAAAGAAGAAGTTGATGAACAAGAATCATTGAAGCCAGTAATGTGGCAGAGAGAAAAGAAGGAAAAACCAAAAGAAGAAGTTGCAGAAGAGAAACCAAAAGAAGCTCTTGGTGTTGAGCAACCACAAGTTGAAGAACAAGCACAACCACAGCCAGTGATGTGGCAACGTGGAAAGAAAGAAAAACCACAAGAACTTATTGAAGAAGAAAAGAAATGGCCAACTGGCAAACGTCATCCATTACCAGAAGAACCTAAGGAGGAAGTCAAACTTAAGCCAATACCAAGAAAAGTTCCACAAGAGGAAGAAAAGAAACCTGAAGAAGTCACACTCAAACCATTCACTAGAAAGACTTTTGAAGAAAAACCTTCAGAGCAAATTGAACTTGATACTGTTCCAGCACCAATCAAAGAAGTTGAGCAGCCTAAAGCTGAAGAACTGCCTCAACCAACTCCATGGAGACGTGGAAAGAAAGAAAAGCCAGAAGAAGTGGAAGAAGAAAAGAAATGGCTAACTGGAAAACGTCATCCATTGCCAGAAGAGCCTAAAGAAGAAGTCAAACTCAAACCAATACCAAGAAAAGCACCTGAAGAAGAGAAGAAGCCTGAAGAAGTGCAACTTAAGCCAACACCTAAGCAGCCTGTTGGAGAAAAGCCTTTAGAGCTCGATCAAATTGAATTTAAGCCGATACCAACTAAAGAAATTGAACCTAAAGACGAAAAACCAACTGAAGCACCTAAAGTTGAAGAAACAAAAGTTGAAGAACAGCCTCAACCAACTCCATGGAGACGTGGAAAGAAAGAAAAACCAAAAGAGGAAGAACCAGAAGAGAAAAAATGGCCAACTGGAAAACGTCATCCATTACCAGAAGAGCCTAAAGAAGAAGTCAAACTCAAACCAATACCAAGAAAAGCACCTGAAGAAGAGAAGAAGCCTGAAGAAGTGCAACTTAAGCCAACACCTAAGCAGCCTGTTGGAGAAAAGCCTTTAGAACTCGATCAAATTGAATTTAAGCCGATACCAACTAAAGAAATTGAACCTAAAGAAGAAGACAAACCAGAACCAGCAATTTGGCGTCGTGGTAAAAAAGAAAAACCAAAAGAGGAAGTTGTAGAAGAAAAACCAACTGAAGCACCTAAAGTTGAAGAAACAAAAGTTGAAGAACAGCCTCAACCAACTCCATGGAGACGTGAAAAGAAAGAAAAGCCAGAAGAAGTGGAAGAAGAAAAGAAATGGCCAACTGGCAAACGTCGTCCATTGCCAGAAGAGCCTAAAGAAGAAGTCAAACTCAAGCCAATACCAAGAAAAGCACCTGAAGAAGAGAAGAAGCCTGAAGAAGTCAAACTCAAACCAATTTCAAAAGAAGTTGAAGAGGACAAGCCGCAACCAGATGATGAAATTAAATTTACACCAACAACAATTGAAGAACAGCCAGAAGAGGAAGAAAAAGAACCCGTGCGTGAGAAAGAAAAGAAAAAGAAAAAGAAAAAGCCAAAGCAAATGTCAGTGGAAGAGGAGGAAGAAGAAATTGAAGAGATTGCACCAATTGAAGCTGAAGTGCCTGAAGTAGTAGTTGAAAAGGAAGCAGAACCTAAACCAAAGAAAGAAAAGCACGTTGCATTTAGAGAAGAGTTAAGTACAATTGAAATATTGTCCGACTCGAACGATGAAATGCTGGATACTTACGAAGATAATATAGCTGTTGAGGAAATTTCATTTAAACCAAGCATCAAAAAGCCATCAAGAACTCGTGAGCGTCCACAAGAAGAACCAGAAGAAGAAGAAGATGAAGGATTCAAGAAAGAAACACAAATTTCCACATCATCGGAAGCAGTCCGCAGAGTTCACCGACAATTATTATTCGATGACAGTCGTCCAATTCCAGAGTTGGAAATTATTTCACAAAAACGTCTGCTCGAAGGTATTCACAAAGAAGCTGATGAGAAAGTTATTGAAGAGAGACAAATTAAAGAATCAAAAATGCAAATCAGCAGCAAATCATTGTTGGAAAAATCACAAATCAAAACAACAGTGGCAAATATCAAGCCTCCAAAATTCATTCAAAAACTTCAACCTGTTATTTCTCATCCAGAGAAGCCGGTTATTTTGAAAGGTGAAGTTGATGGCAGTCCTTTCCCAGATATTAAATGGTTCTTTAATGAAACTGAGCTCTCGAATTCTGAACGTTATGAAATGACAGCTGAAAAGCATAATGTTTCACTCATCATTAGACATGTGCAGCCTACAGATATTGGAATTTATACATGCCAAGCAATCAATCCAGGTGGTGTTGCTACTTCCCGCACAAACGTTATTGTCCAAGGTAAGTTTTTTTGTTGCTTTTTGAATCTTTTTTGAACCCTGTTTTTGTGTTTTTTATTCCAAATCATTCAATATTTCATCATTGACTCTCATGTGAACCAAATTGTCAAAATTTTTAATTAAATTTCGATAATTTCCCTCACTTTAGAACCCGAAGAGACCGGAATTGCCCCATCATTTATCACACCGCTTAAAATTACAGTGCCAGAAGATAAAGACAAGGCAATAGTGACATGTCAAGTTCATGGCATTCCTAAGCCAAAAGTCAAATGGTATAAAGAAGATGTTGAAATCGTTCCTAATGACAATATACAGACGGTTTATGATGAAGAGAGTGGATATGTTACTTTAGAAGTGATTAATCCAGATACTAATGTTCCTGTCAATTATACAATTAAAGCCGAAAATGAATTTGGAAAGGCAATTGGCAAGGCAAATGTATTTATTCAATCAATCATTATTGAGAAGAAAGCAGAGGTACGTGCACCTAAGATTTTGACTCCATTGCAAGCACAAGTTCTAAAAACTTCATCAACTCTTAAATTTGAGTGCAAATATGATGGATTGCCAGTTCCGAAGATTAAATGGATTAAAAATGGTAAAGAAATCGTTCAAGATGAAAATACATTCATTGAGACACTAGAATATATAAGTCGTCTTGAGATTAAAAATATTACACGAAAAAATGCTGGTAAATATGAAATTATTGTGACAAATAAAGGTGGTGAAGCGAAGTCATCAGGATCAGTGGTTATATCAGAGTCTGAGAGTGAAGTCAAAGCACCACAATTTATTGAACCATTAGTGCCAAAGATGGTTGCTGAATCAGAATGTGTCATTTTGGAAGCAACTGTTTCATCTTATCCAACAGCATCCTTCCAATGGTTCTATAATAACACACCAATCACAACATCACACGAAACTCGCGTTGCTACAACTGATAATAAGTCCATTCTTATTATTGAAACTTTTGCTAAAACAAATATCGGTTCATATACATGTCGTGCAGAAAATGTAGCTGGCTCTGTTACTTCAACTGCCACTGTCAATATTATTGAGCCATCGGAAACTGAGGAAGTTGTTGAATTCATTTCACCAAGATTTGTTGAAAAAGCAGAATCAGTAAATGTCATGGACGGTGATAAATTGGTCCTTCAAGCTAAAGTTCAAGCTTCACCAACGCCAAAAGTCGAATGGCAGCACGATGGCGAAGTTGTGCAAGAGTCAAAGGATATTTTCACTCAGCAAGACAATTCAGGTCTTTGTACGCTTACAATTAAGGAAGTATTCCCAGAAGATGCTGGTGAATATGTGTGCATTGCTAGAAATAATATTGGAGAAGCAGTTACTCGATGCATTGTCACTGTTGATGGTAAGAATATATTTGCATTCATCTCATCGTTTCCTAATTTGAGTGAAATTTTTGATTTGGAAAAAATTTAAAATTATGAAATTATTAATGAGATGATATTTTTTTATTTTCAGCATACGAATATATTCAAGATTCAGAGATAACAGCACCAACTTTACAAAGTGGATCGGAAGAAGATCTTTTGGAGAAGGTTTGTGAAACACATTCTTAAATAATTCACATTTTATTAATTTAATTTCTTATAGTTTGAGGAAAGCGTTACACCATTTGCACCAACAATTGTCAAAGAATTACCAAAAGTCACAGTCTCACATGACAAAGAAATGATTAAATTCGAAGTCAAAGTCATTGGACATCCAAAACCAAAGATCAGATGGTTGAAGCATGGAGAAGAAATTATTCCTTCAGAAGAATTTCAAATTGAAAATCTTGATGATGGAACATCAATTTTGATCATCAATGATGTTTATCCAGACGATACTGGTGAAATTAAATTCGAAGCTTACAACTCTATAGGTGTTGCTGAAACAATCACACACTTCGTTGTTGAAGGTAAATTGAATTGTAGTTTTCTGTCTCTTGTGAATATTTTTTTTAGTTTTCAGGAGATTTTTCAGATTTAAATTTAATAAAGATTTGCAGCGAATTTCCTTAAATGTTTTCCTTTGTTTGTTATTACACTATATCATTAAATCATTCTATTTTTAAGTTGACATACATAAAGTATTGAAAAAATTCTCATAATGCATAAAAAATATTGATTGAATTTTCACAGAAATTGTCGGCACAAAGGATTATAGAAAACCAGAATGGGTCTCACAGATGGAAGAAATGCAGGATGCGCTTAAAGGTAATTTTCTAAAATATCTTTACTATTTATTTATCACATAATATTAAACACAAACATAATAAGGCATAATGTCACTCACCGAAACTGATAAAAGTAATTTCTGTAATGAAAAAGAGAAGTTAATGTAAATGTAAAAGAATAATGCTATTTATGGTCAATAAGTAAATACTACAAATACTTAATACACACTGATGCAGATTTAAAACAAAAACAATTTTGGGGTAAAAGTCAAAAAGTTTCACACATTTGAGTTATCAAAATTTTTCTTTTTGAAATTGGATAAATCTATTTAACACATTAAAGGTTAGAATTGATATGTGCAACGATTGTATATTATCAATTTTAAACAATGAGTGAATTTTTATAATACTTAATTTCCCTAATGCTTTGCAATTATGCTTACATAATATAAAACCATTAGCTGCTTATGCAATGCCTGCTTTTATAACTGAAGCAAAGAATATTAGAGCATTGGAAGGCGATCGAGTCAAATTTAAATGTACTTTCAAAGGCAATCCGCCACCAGGTTTGTAAAAGAAATTCATTCTATTTTAAGCAAAATTTAACTTTTAACCTCGCTTTAATAATCATAATTTAGCAATTGTTTGGTATCACAATAACAAAGCATTAATTAATGGCGAGAAGTTTAGAATTGTAACAAATGATGAGAAGAGTAGTCTTGTGATTAAATGTGTTCAACGAGAGGATTTTGGTTATTATGTTTGCAAGGCAATGAATGATGTTGGCGATGTGACTACAAGAGGAAAACTAATCGAATCTTCGGAAGCATTCATGACAACTGAAGAGATAGAAGAGAGTCGTAAGAAAACGGAAAAGAAAATGAAAAGAAGATCATCGTCTAGGCGTTCATCAAAATCATCAGATGGTGGAAGTGTTGATATAGAAGCAACTGTCCGTTCAGGCAGAAGATCTTCGAAATCCAATAGAGTTATAGGTGATAGTCAAGTTGATGCTTCTGCAACTTTTAAAAGAAAGATCACAAAAATGCCTGCGAAGAAAAGTTGTAGTAGTGAGGCATCGTCAGAGCTCACAATAACTAAAACAGAAAATATTTTAATTCAAGAGACAGAGGAGACAATTATTAAAGAAGTTGAGCATAAAACTTGTCATACAACCATCACAATAAATACATTGAAAGACGTAGATACTTTGAAACATTCAAGTGAGGTTGATGAAATTTTAAAAAAAATTAAGACTCAAACTTTTGATAAAGAACAAAAATCAATTAGAGAACTAGCTACTGTCAGCTATATGTTACAGAATGGTCTCACAACCAATGACATTCAAAACCTTTTCCAATCTAATCTATTTCCAAACCTTTTAAGAACTGAGTCACAATCGGCACTTGTGCAAGTTCTTGAAAGAGAAGGTCATGAAAAAATTATAAATGATATACTTTCTGAAAAATCTGACCATGAAATAGACGAAAGCTTCATTTCAACTGTTGGTTTTAGAGCATTCTTAAAAATGATTGAAATGAAACAAATAAATGCAGAAGAAATAATTAAACTAATTACTCCTGAGGATTTTGCTTCAAATAATTGGAAATCTCAAAATGCTGAGGTATAAAGATTAGATCAAGTGAAACTATATTAAACAAATAATATTTTAATAAAATAAATCAGATTAACTGCTTCTATGCTTATTTCTCACAGATAATTGAAAAACTAATAATAATGACAAAATGCAAAAAAAGTAATTATATGAAATATTTAAATATATTTATAAATTTAATCCATCTAACCAAAAATTAACCTGAAATTATTTTTATATAATAGTGCATTCAACAATGCAGAATATAGGAAAGTTCAAAGGTTAGAGAAGTAAAAGCAAGTTTTTAAAGTATGATAAAGTACTTTCAAAGCACATAATGTTTGCGTAAAGAGGTATGAAAATATTTTAAATGATTTTTGCACGACATAGAAAGCTTGAATAAACAGATGTGAATATTTATTGCAATTAACATAGAAATGTGTTTTATTAGTTGAATCTACTTCAAAAAACATGAAAAAGACTTCATGAAGTTAATATAGAAATGTTGTATAATTAACAGAAACACAAAACACAAATACACTATACACACATACACAAAACACACACACACAAAACACAAATACACAAAACACACTTAGAATAGATTTAATGAGAAATCAAATTAAAAGATCTAGAAAGGGAAAGGGTGGGAAAGATAAAAGCGAAATTCCTCAAAACGTCGTTGAAATTTTCACTCCTCTTGAAAATATTTCTGATATTATACCACAGCGAATGTTAGGTAAAAACAGTAAGTTTTCAATTATTGAGACTCCACCAGATGTCAAAATTCAAGAAGTTATATCTGAAGAAAGCACTCCTGAGAAAACAGTTAAAAAGCGCATAATTAAGAAGCGTGCTGGTAAGAAGCAAGAAGTTGTTGAAATTGTGACAGTTCATGAAGAAAATAAAAAGCCAGAAACTACAGTAAATGTCACAGAAATTGAGACACCGCTTGAAGAAATTGCTGATATTTTGCCTAAGAGAATGCTAGGTGAAAAGAGCAAGCTTTTGGTCACTGAAACTCCATCAGATGTCAAAATTCAAGAAGTTATATCTGAAGAAAGCACTCCTGAGAAAACAGTCAAAAAGCGCATAATTAAGAAGCGTGCTGGTAAGAAGCAAGAAGTTGTTGAAATTGTGACAGTTCATGAAGAAAATA
>JACWBX010002131.1:24305-43132 GCA_014622435.1 Polypedilum pembai | reverse complement strand
CAACGGCCAAAATTTCGAATGAAACTACCAAGAAAAAATCAAAAAATCAAATTTGATTTTTTGATGTTTCCCATACAAAATTTTGATTTTTCTAAATTTTTCAATGATAACTATGATCGATTTTTCTTTGAAGTATCAAAAGATCTTACCCCTTGATGTAAATTGTACTTAAAAACTACTCAACACGGAGCCAAATAGTTTTTTTTGTAGTTTTAGAGAGCAATTGGCTTGAATAATCAGAGCGAAAAAGCTTTCCAGCTTCAAATAATATTTTATCAAAAAATCGTAAAAATTTAAAAGATCAGAATTTAAGTGAGAGTTTTTGTGAAAAATCATTTTAAAAATTCTTAAATTACTGTAATCTATTTATTCTTGATGTATTTCAGCTTATAAAACGACATAAAAATAAATATCATATCATTTTAAAGACGATCATTACCACTATCAATAATTTTCTTATAAGTCGGGACGGGACGGGAAATTTCCCGGGAAATCCCTAGCGAATTCTACATAAAAATTTTTTACTAAAGTCTGCCGTTGGCGGATTTAAACTTGACTGTGATTGTTTCAATCGAGAGTTTCGTTCGTTGAAATTTGAGTTTCAATTGTATTTTTATAATTCTTAAATTTTTGACGCGTTTATGAAAATAATTTTTATGGAAAATTTCAAAATTTTATTTTGAGTGCGTTCAGAAAAGTTAAAACAATTTAAGGGCAATTCCACGAGCAAGTGGAACTCAAAAAATGTATATTACAATTCTATCTCTACTTGTTTTTGTTAAAATTTTTTCAATTTCTATTTTCCACTGATATCTCTTATTTCTCTTTATAAATCATAAACTACATTGATTTAGCAATTATAAATAATAACAACTAATAAACTGAAATCAATTCGGTAATTTTTTTATGTGATCATAAACTTTAAAACTTTCTAAAATTATTTTTTTTTTGTATTTCATTAATTAGAATAAATTCAAGTCTTAAATATAACTGAAATATATGCTTGCTTTGATTAGATCATTTTTTATTCTTTCAAAAGTTACCAGACCTTTTCTCTTTTTTTCTGCTTTTCCTACATGCTCATCTAAATCTAAACTTTATAACAATGAGTTTACAAAGAAAAAACAAAAGACCAAAAAGCATACAGAGAAAAGAATTTTATCAATTGAAGATGATCAATGCGGATTTGTTATATTTTGTGCTCGCTCACAAACTGTGCGAAAAAAAAGATATTTCAATTTGCCATTACATTTGAACTTTCGATTTTTCTTCCCTCTTTCATAATCGATTTATTATTTATTTATTTTTGCCTCTAAACAAAAGAATTGCGCAAGTTGCTCTGGTGAAATCTTTTACTATCAATAATTAGATCGAAAATTTCAACAAACCAAGTCGACATCATCATAATCATCATCTGAAAGTGATTGCACGCTCAGACACCTTTAACAAACATCTTCAATCATTAATTTTCTAAAATAAATTAGTTGTTCACTCTGGCGAGAAATTATCACAAGCAATGACAGTAGCACACATTGTTAAGACAATACTGAGCTATTTTAACACTTTTTTGTGACGCACATCGTAATTTTTTTATTCTTTCTTGTATTGTTATGTCTCATTATTGTTATTACTATTTGTGGTGATCATTATGATGACTTAAGTAGTCATTAAGTCGTAACTTTTGCTTTGGCGAGTGCCATCAAGCATATCATACATAGATACACACACATTTGGTGAGGACATCATGACACGCAATAAAATTTTTGCATTGCAAATAAAATAAATCCAATTTTTTATAGTTTCGATTACATTCACTTAAGACATCAAAAAATAAAAATTTATAAAGCAAAGAAAAAAGTTGTCAATCAAATCATGCAATGACATTCAGCCCAGCAGAAAGTTTGTCAGCAAAACGAAGTGAATGGTTTGCTTTGTTGTAGGTAGTGCATGTTATCATCATCATTTACTACTTTTATACATCCATCATAATCTTCATTAACCATCATATATGATTCTTTATCATATACATCTTAAAGCTTGAGCATTCACATGAAATGGCATACTGCGCTTGAAAGAACTTTTATCATTATTGTCAATTCTTTCTCTACAATCAACCGACTCAAGCGTATAGAGTTATAGTCATTTCATGAATAATAAAATAATTGAAAACAATTATGTCCATCATACTGCTCATAAGCTAAATTAAATGCTGCCAACGTTAAAAGAAAAAAATCCTATGATAAATTTCAAATTAAATTAACATCTCAAAATTCTCTATTTGTATGTTTAAATTGCAATTTAACATTTCTTTTATTTTCTATTCCAGATATAGCGCATTTAATAAAGATTTAAAAATTTATTCTTCAATGCCTACTTCGAGAGTTTTAACACCTTGAAAATAAGTAAATAAAATCTAATTGTAAAAAGTCAAATGTAAAATAATTATCCACACGAGAGAACGTAAGATGATGATGAGATTGTCAGTGGTGATGCTTTATTAGTGCACTATAGCGAAAACAAATAATTAACCACAGACTGTAAGTAAGATTGACAGATAATGAGCCTTAGTGGCGAGAGAACGAAGCAGCAGACGTGAGAGGAAAAAAAAATTGGCTTTTAACATTATTGATATTAGCTGACGGGCATGAGCATATATGATTATGTGTAGGTTGACGCTTATGGACTTGTAATCAAGATGTCGTAATGAAAATTAATGTTTTTTGCAAATTGAATTCTTTTTACATTAATTTTCATGTGTAAATTCGCAATTATTGATGTCTACAAGGTGTGAAACTTAAAAAGTAAAAAAATTATTCCTAAGAAAATTTAAATTTGTAAAATTACGGAAGTGACTTGAATGTCAAAGTTTTCCATAACAACGCCCAAACAAGCTGCTCATAAGTCATAACCTCGAGGCCATTTTAACTTAAAACTATTGCTATTGACATGTTTATGCATCGACTGTCAATTGTTGCCAAAATTGGATGTGACAAAGCTTCAACATTCTCACATGATTGGTATCGCCTCCAACTGTGCAATAATGATTTATCAATTAATTACTTGCAATTACAGCATGGGCTCGCTTAGCCTTCGAATGAGTACTCATTGACATGACATGGTGTGTATGCTGAAATGAAATTATTGAAGAAGTGAGTAATAGGTGAATAATTGGCGTGGCAAAAGTTTGACAGAGTTAAGAAAAGTGAAATTTTTACAGTTTAACAAATTTTTAAAAATCAACATGAAGTTGAACTTGAATTTTAAAATTCTTCTGTTTTGATCTTAAAATTTTCATTCTTGAACTTAAAGTTAAATTTTTTGATCTTGAAAATATAGGAGAAGAAATTTTTGAAAAATTTCTAAAAATATTCCAAACTCTGCAAATTACTGTATGATGCAAAATCTGTTCAGATGGTAACTAACAAAGAAAATTAACAAGACATTAATGGGCAATGCCAATAGAAGACAACAGCAGAGAGTCGTCAGTGGGTGAAATATTATTGTTATTATATGTGTGTCATTCAATTCTTCTTTTTTTCTATCCTCTTGTTTCATTCATAAATGTAAGTGCTTGTAATTATACACACAATTCTCTCTATCGTATGATGACTGCACCTATCGTGCTCGTTTTGTCTTTATTTAAACAAAAAAAAAATGTAATAAAAATAAATGATTTTCTTTAAACGAGCTCGATGTGTGTTGTCTTGAAATGAAGTCATAGCTCTACTCACTGCATCATAATTGACGAGATAGATAGATAAATAATAAATAATAATCATCATCGTCGTGCTCGCTTCGATCTATCTTCCTTGTCGCTCTCTAGAAAAAAAAAATCGGGGCTTGACTTCTGGGTCCGCCAAATCGCGTTTAAAGTGAGCGTGGGTTGTTATTTCTCATCTCTGCTCTCAGTGTGTGTATGTTAAGCATCTCTTTCTCTATAACATGTACGTGTGCGACTAAGGATAGGTAAGTAACAAGCCTTATTAATGGAACTGAACTTTCATTCATAAAAGCAACTAAAACTTGCTATTGCAATTGATTTTGATGATTTCCTTTGCCTTTATCTCACTCATGTTAGTGGTACTAAAGAAAAAAGTAAAAAGAATTATCCACAAAATGCACCGTAATAACAATAAAACTGTCATAATCTCACAGTTTATTGCAATCTGTTGCAACAGATTAAAACCTATTAAAGAAATCATTTATTCTCTCTTGTTTCTTTCTATAAAGAGTTTAAAACAGAGTTGTTTTTTGATAATAAATTTAAATTAGTTTAAATTTTCATCTAATTAAACAAAAACTAAATCATAAACTATTTCTTCTTGAGAAAATTAAAATTATTCAGCCTGCGATTAAACTGTTAAATCTCACTTGGTTTTTTAAGGAGTTCAAATATGGGAAATATTAACGTTTTGACAACACTGTCTGTCTGTAAAATTGAACCAAGATTCTTTTTATGTAATGTAGATTGTGTTATAAATGCAATAAAGAGAGTAGATACAAGAAAGAAGGTTTGCTTTTATTATTTTAAGACAAGACAATGAAAATGTGATATTAAAAGTTAATAGATTTATTTTTATTAAACATACATTTTAAATTTTCAATTGACACATCAAAATTAAAAGAGATATAAAAAAATGTGTTGCGTTTCGCATCGTAAAATATAAAGCATAAGAAGAAAATTAAAATGCAATTGCATTTTAAAAGACTCACTTTTGCATCATGACGTGAATGCATAAATAACTCCAATGTCTTCTTCTTCTTGTTTATGCTTGCAAAGCGTTTATCGATTAGGCCTTGTGCGCGCACATTCATGCTCAAGTAAGTAATATGTGTGTACATGCAATATTAAAAGAACTCCCTGGAAGCCATGGAACGAAAATCATATTAAATCGATGTTGTTGTGTTACAAGGCAATAACAACAAATAAATTGAAGTTAAATTTGAAGCACGTGACATGTGCAATGGAGAGAGAGGAGCTATTAAATCATTAATATCGCTTATAGATAATTCACTTCTCACTTGAAGCTGTTCTGCTTTATAGATTCTTAAATTGATCGTGGTCGGTCGAATTTTTTGCTATATGGAAGCAAATTGATAGTTTAAGTCTTTACTACTATCAATAAATATACACTTCTGAGAGTGAGCCTTATGGCACACCAGAGATGCAATTGCATGCACATCGTGATTACAATTTTTTTTTTCAATTCTCCTCTCCTCACATCGCATCACATAGATTAATTTTTTTAACCTTCTCTCTTTCTATTGCTGAAGTCACTGAGTCTCAGTCTCTGCATTAGCAAATTACTTTGCGCAGAGAGCAATTAGTGAACGGCAGAAAAATTATCTATTTATGTGCTGATAGCAGTCAGATAAATAGTTTTAATGTTTTCCATTTCTCTGTGTTGTTTTTCACCTCTTGTTCATTCATTCACTCACTCATTCGTGAATTAGCTTGCAATCACATCTTTTAGTTTATGCTGTGTGAAACTAATATGTAGTTCTTATTATTGCCATTGTCATTTCATGATTCGGACATTTATATTTAATAACAAATTTTTAATGTCTAATGCTCAGTGCTCAGCACTGATTTGAGTTTTTTCAATGCTCAGCATTAAATTTTTGAGTGTTTCAGTAAACAATATACAATTTACAATTATTTTAATGTTCTAAACTGAATAATTTGTTGTTGAACACAAAGCACTCATTATCTGAAACTTGAACACTTAAATTTCAGTGTTTCAATATTCAATATTTTGGTGCTGAGCAATTAAATAAGAATATTTTCATGCTAAAAATTTTTATTTGAGTGTTCAACACTAAACATTTAAGTGTTTCAGTGTTTAACAATCAATATTTAAAAACGCAAATTATTTAATCAATTTATTAGTAAAATTTGTCCACACTCTGATTAGCTCCTAATAATGCAAGTAAACAAAAAGAAAACCGTGCATAAAGGTAAGACAGAAAGCTTGTGAGTGAGTAAACCAGTGCCAAGAGGTCAAGCATGAATTATTGATCACCTGTTTATCGCTCTGCATTCAATTCTTGTTGCACATTATCCACTCCAGACTCATCCAAACAATTAACTTTTATGGACGTTGCAAAAGGGTAATTAAAACCCATGAGATTTCTGGCTTTCTTCTTTTCTCACTTTTTACTTTTGCCATTGTTTGCCAAGTAGCATTGCATCACAACACGATAATCGCGCTCTCACTAAAAAGTGACTATTTTTTTGCTATCTAATGCATGTCGTTGTTTGTTTGCTTTTTGCATGAATCTAACAGAAAATAGTAAGAGAGAGCATGAACATGAACAGCGACACGACCCGTGAAAAAAAGAAAAATTTGTTAAAGTGAAATTGGACATATGGAACGTCGTTTTTGCAGTCATAGTGTGCATGATGGGGCAATTTTTCATCTCTCTTGCGCACATGACTCTTCACCACTCATTCTCGACTCTCGTTCAATATTAAATCATATTTTTCATTTTCAATTATAATGAGCTCGTATGTAGCATAAATGAATTATGTTTAGGTGCTCTATGCTCGCTTACTCGCTTTCATAGACACGATGTGCACACACACGTCTTCTTCCTGCTGCAATTTCTCTCATTCACCTCAATGAAAGGTGGAAGTTGTAGGCAGAAAGATATTGTTGCATTGGTACTTTCGATACATATTACGAAAGTATAGTGCATTGGACTCGATTTCGCACGAAGAAAAGAGATTAGTCGCTCGCTCGATCTCCTCTCACTTTTTTCTGCATTAATAAAAAACTCTCGACTTGGTAATTATTCGTACGGGTAATGTACATACACACGTAAATTAACAATTGTAAATTGTTTTGCAATTGCAAATTAATGTGTTTTTACCTTTATATACTGTATGTGCTAGATATGGGCTTCACATTGCAATTACTATAAATTAGTGCAATAATATTGATTTTAAATCTTTTTTTTTCATTAGAAATCGTAAAATCTGGGAAAAAATTTATCATATCGACGATCAAGAATGTTTCAAGATTATTTTTTAAAATTTTATGTGAAAAATTTATATTTAACAGTTTTTTGAAATTTTCTTCTTCTGAATTTTAAAAATAGAAATTTCAACAAATAAGATTTTCTGTTTTTAGGGTATCATAATATTTAATGCTTTTTAAATCATTTAAATCATTCTGAAAACTTTTGAAATTATAACGGATAAATATAAATTTGAAAATTCTGAACTTGATCTTAAATTTTTGATCTAGGAAAATTTTGGTTTCTTATTTTTAAAAAGTTAGAAAAAAAATTGAAGTTTAATAAAAAGCAAAATTTTATTATTAAAACTTTTCCCAAAACCTGAAAACTTTTGAAGCTTACTATGAGTATTTTTGTTTGCATTTTTGAGTTTTGGAAAAATCTCGAATTCTAAATGTAAATCTTCACAAATACTGATCTTTAGTCTTTATGACTAAAAAAGTGCTAATACAGCAATATTTCAGGCAAAAGAAGCAGATTTAAGAAAAATTTGAAAATCAAAAGATATCAAAAAAATCAAAAAGTTCTCAAAGCTTGTTTTTTGCTTTAGTCTTCATCACTTTAAAAAATAATCAATTCTACGCGCAATTAAATAAATATTATCAACCTCACCTCATAAAAAACTCAACACGACTTCATTTTTAATTCCAATTAACGAGTGAGTGTTGGGTTTATTTGAGTTGCTTAGAAAAAAAGATTCACACAGTTTCGATACACCCACAGTGGTTAGATTGAATGAGCTGACATTTTGTTGTGATTGGAGTTTTGTAAATAAAATGAGTTTTTAATTTGAATAAAGATGAAGTTAAATGTGAGCTTTGTGTCTACGATGAGTCATAAGTTTAATTTTAATATTGACCAGCTGCATTGCATAGTGCTTGAAACTTTCAAAGAACATCAAAATCATGAAAAATAGAATAGTGAGAGAGATGGTAAAAAGTCATGGTCTATAAGTGAGCATCAAGCGCACATCACAGGTATTCAATTGTTGCATTTAAGGCATCACGTTTTCTACACTGCTGGCGCACAGGAAAGGAAGATTTTGACTTTTGATAAATTGAAACCGTCATGAGAACCTCTCCAATTCAATAAGTACCAATTGCTCCAGATACATTTCATCCAAAAGCAAGCGAGCGAGAGCAAGAAGCAAAAAATCGTTTAATTGCTATTGCCAAGTCCGCGCTCTCTGTAAACTTTGACTCCGTGGGCGTCGATAGTCAATTATTTGCTGGCAAAGAGCCACTTTGTTTTTATTTTCTGCGCGCGAGCTTGGGAAATGGTCAATAGCAGAGTAAATCGAACGATGCACAACATTGCAGACTAGTAAAATTTTCCAATTATGGTTTTCATAATGAGTTTGCTGCTGCTGAGGTGAAACATATAAACCTTTAATCTCAACAGCAATAATTCTACATCTTGTTGTCTATGCTGTACATGAAGCAGCACATAATGTGGGCTAAATGTATCATTAGAAGATGTTAGTGAAAATGTGAATTTAATGCTTCTGTCATTGGCATGTAAAAACGTCATGTGATGTGTCTATTTTCAATTTTCTTGTCTTTCTCTCTCTCCTATTAATGAATCATCTAGTTAAAGTTGTAGCGCAAAAGTGAAATCTGCCTTTATTTCTTTATTACCTTATTATTGCTATATCCCAACCAGCCCAGCACATATAGTTGTTGTAAATCTCATGTTATTTTAATGGCTTATTGGCAAAAAAATAAACATCAAATGCATCATCATCATCATACATTGCTCAAGGATCCAATTCTCTCTTTTTCTTAATCCGACAGCTTCTCAAATGAAACTTCTAGTTGTAAAGCTAAAAAAATCATTAAACAAACACAACTGTATGTTTTTTTGCGGACAGAACAGACTGACTGCCTCTTTTTTTTGCACAACAATTTTATTACACAAAAAATAAAGGAAAAAATTTTATTGCACATTTTTCATTGCAATCGTATAAATGAGGCAAAAATTATTGTGGAGTAAACATTGTGGTGACACTAAAAAAATATCATAGCATTTTTATGCATCTTTGATGTTATAGAATTTTTGACAAAAAAAAGAACTCTGGCAATGCCCAGCCCACAATACGTAGTATTGTATTACAAGATTCGAATCTATAAATGTTACGTTCTAAAGTACTTATTAATTTCAATTCTGTCTTTAACATAACAATTTATTTATTATAAAAGTTTCTCTAGTATGAATTTTTTTAAAACAACGATTGGCAAATGAACAAAACCAAAAATCATTACAACAACAGTAACAGTTACTTCCAAAACAAAATTTAATTATTTTAATAAATTTTTCATTCACTCAAAAAAAAAATATGCAAAAACACGTGAACAATTGAAAAATTAAAAATTTTAACAAAAATAGCTTTTTTAGAGCATCAGTAAATTTTAGCAACTGTTTGATAAAATAATTTCGTACCTTGATTTATATTAAATTCAAACTGAAAAAAAAGTTTTGTATTGACTCTGATTAAAATTTATAAACTTAGCAATAGTTTAAAAAAGTTACATACAACGCCCTACGCTTTAATGAAAATACAGAAAAAATAAAAATGAAAGGAATATTTTATTAGTAAATTAAACTGGCAATTTTAAAAAATAATTTCGAGTGTCATATTCTCATTAACTCTGCCTCTCAAATGTGCATTTTTATTATGAGAAGAGTGAAAGACCACAGAATAAAAAGCTTAAAAGATTCCAAACACACAGAACAAAATGCAACAATTTTTTCGTGATTTGCTATAAAAGACATTAAAAGGCATGAGGCAAGCATGCCTAAAAAAATACAGAGAGCGACGATAATAAAAAATTAGAGTATGCAATTTGCATCAAAAGCTAAAAATCTGTTATTGCTGTTGCCATGTTACATTTGCAATTGCATCTTCTTCTCTCTCTCTCATGTGCAGCAATTCATCTTATTCGGGCGGAAAATAATGTTAATGATGTGCATCATCTGTCTGGAGTTATATGCACATGTGAACGATGTCTCATAGAGTGGAGAGTGGACTGAAAGTCAGGAACTAATTGTGGATTCTGTGTGTAATAGTGGCAAACATGGGCACAGAAAATGCTCATTCGATGTTTCTATTTTGCATTTAACAGGCAAGATCTCACGATAAACAACAAAAATGCTTTACATTCTTCATATGCTTTTGATTAAAATGTGCAATGCAGTGCAGTGTGAAATATTGCAACACACTCTTTTTTGGAACATCTCTATATATGCATGTGCTGTCATTTATGCAAATTATTTGAACAAGCTCAAGAGAGTGCTGCCTCTAACTAAGGTGCGAGGGACATAGTCGACACTCTGCAAGAATATTTAAGAGTTTGACCTTAAAAATTGAATGTAAGACGTGGCAGCGGGTGCGCTCACATGAAGGTTTTATGCAAAAATTTAAAAATCAATTATTAAAGTTTTTCATGTTAGATGTAGTGTGAATGTAACCTCTTCTTGTTATTTGCATTGCATTGGCGGCTAAGTGCTGCTAAATTTTGTATCAGATTTTGGAAATTGAAATTTTTCCACCTTTAGTTTTATAATGTAAATGATTGAAAAGTACTCAAAGACTACTAAGAGTATATTTAGAGTAAATTTTTATCTTGAGATTTGATTTAACAATATCTATTTAAAATTTTGACATTAAAAAATTGAGAATTTGCATGAAATCATTAAAAATTGTTCATACATTTGCTTTCATCACTATTATGACTAAAATCAATTTAAAGAATAATTGAAATGTTTTAGTCGTGATAAGATTTGATTTCATAACTTCCTAATTACAATTCTGATATGTTTCTACATAACCATTAAGAGATAAAACAGGAATCAACAGAAACTGAATTTAAATTGAGTTTAGTGTAGAGTTACTAGAAAATTGTCAGGTATTCAGTTTGGTTACTAAAATGACCAAAATTACACATAGTCTACTAAAGGTATATTTTCAAAATCTTATCCAAATTAGTTCTCATAATATCTCAATCAAAAATTATCAATTTCCAAACTCTGAATTCAAATTGATCAACAAGTTTTTGCTTTTATTTGCTAATGACAATTTATTGTTGTTGTATTTTTTATTGTATTTTAATTGAACTTGATTGTAATTTGTGTTAAAGAATTGATTTTGAAATTTTTAAATTTTATTATTTCTTCATAATCCCACTCAAGCTCATCAAAAATAATGTCAAGATTTTCACATTGCCAGTAACTAATCCAAATATCCATCATGTTAAATCTCTCACTCTCTCACACTAGCCTTAAAAATAACAGCACAAACAAAACAGAAATAAATTTCTCGGAAACATTCAGCAGGCAGAGAGCGAGTGCGAGACAATGAATTGTATGTAAATGAATCAATTTCGTAGTAATACACAAAAGCAATAGGCAATTTCGATGTTGTTACAACTCTTTCGCTTGTTTTTTGCTTGCTCGCTTGTCCAACGTGATTTAATAAGCTTTTTTTCATGTTTTCTCGCTTCCATTGAATTTTTATTTCGAATCAATTGGGAATTGAGTGATTTTTAAGAGATAAAAAAATAATTAAAAGTTCCAGCAAAAGTTTATCACAAGCGACTTTAGAAAAAAAAAGATTTTATATTTCAAGATTCGAATTTTAATTGTCTTAATCGACTATAGATTTTCAAAACATTTTCTTATCTATAATCGAAAATTTTTTTAATATATTCTATTCAATTCAAACAAAAAAAGATTTTTGTTGGTTCACCGTTATCTCGGTCTAAATTTTTTTTTTCTAAAATGAATGTTCAAGCGTGAAATGAATGAGTTGAGATACCCTCAGAACGAATCTTCAAGGGATATCTTAAAAAATTTCCACAATTGACTGCACTTTTTGAAATGCAACGCTAATTTGGTTTGATCAAAAAAAAATTTTTATTAAAAAAGCCTCATCCATCTATCAATCCCTCATTCTTTCTTTTTTATGTCCATGAGAAAACCATAAGCAAAAAAAAAATCTGATCTGTGTACGCACATTACTTTATGGATGGTACAAACAAACAATAAAAAATTATACGCGTATATTTTTTTATGTTCCCAGGTATTTCCATTAAGATTTATCTTTCCCATCTCTATAAGGAACTATCTTATGTCTCTCACACAGGGAAAAAGATTTCATGCACATATGTGAAAAGGACCCTCTCGAGAGCGTCTTCGTTTTCGTCCGAATAATGCAAGACCCATACAAGCATGGTGTAAGAGAAGAAAAGAAATAAAAAATCATGCAACACCCCGGAAGATCATGATTTTTTTTTATATATACAAGGGGTAGCGCTCTATCCTGTCTCTCGCATTTTTTTTTTTGTTATTTAAAACATTTCATCTATTGAATTTGAAGTTTTTTATGCACATCAGTGCCGGAGAGATGGAACAGATGCCCCTAAAAAATTATTTTTTTTTCTTTCAACTGCGTCTTCCTTTCTCAATCTTAAATATCTCACCGTTCGATAAATAAAAAATAATATCTATTGATTTGTGAAAAGAGAGAAATAAGATTATTCGAAAAGGGTCATAAGAAAGGTCCTGGGAGGATTTTTTTTATGTTCATGTAGCTGTAAAATGTTTTTTACGATAATATATGAAAGAAGGAATAAATAATTATTGCATAATATCTTTGATTGAGAAGATCTCTATTGTGTTGACCGTTATTCATATTTACTTATGTTTTTGTGGGAAAGAAATTTAGATAAATGGAAAATACTGCGAAATGTAAATTATTATAATTTCTAAAAAGAATTAGTAAAGTATCCAAGTTTTTCTATATTTCTCGTCCTTATTCATTGGTGACATTCATTTGATTTCGTTGCAAGTTTGTAATGAGCGTAAATATTTTGATCTTTAGCATTTGTGGTGATGTGACCAAGTTTAGGAAATACTAAGCACTAATTTACGTATTCTATGAGCTAGCGATAACTCTATCAGTCAAAAATCGTAAAATTCAGAAGGTTTTTAATAAGAGTCAGAAACCTTTTTAAAATCTAATTAATTTCTTAATTGATTGATCTTTTCTAAAATATAATACAAAAACGATTAATTATTGTTTTTCCAACCAATCAATTTCAAAAAATTTTCATACATGTTCTTAAATAATGAACAAAAACAGTCATTTTTAGTGGTATTTACAAAAAATTTTATAAAAATTTATTTTGCTCTAAAAATCATGAAAGCGATAAAATTATCAGCAAAAATTAAATGAATTATGTTAAATATGTATAAATTCATTGCCTTTAACAACATTTTTAATCATAGTTTTCATAGTGTTTTTGCCTCACTCCCGTTCTTTTTCCCGAAAAACTCAATTCTTGGGAAATGGAAAAGACTACAATTAATCGTAAAATATCTCAATAATTTTTAAAAAATTAACGATTTATTGCAGTAATTTTGATATTATTTAATAAAATTTCCTTAAATAAAAGAAATTTTAAATGATTTCGATAAGATTCAACAATCGGTTTCTTATTAATAGCTTTTCTAAATTTCTTTAAATATAATAACACTGCCAATCAAATGAAATCAGAGAAACCATGAAAAAATGCAACAACTAACTAACCTGCATCATTAAAAATATCTATAGATAGAATAAGAAATTGGAAACCATTCAAACAAAAAAGGATCGCCAGATCAGACACTTGCAACTCATCTTCTCATCAAAAAGGACCACAGCTATTTTTCTAATTTCAATTCTAACGGTAAACTGCTTCTTTCAATCAAATACTGTGAAAGGCCTGCTTTCATGTGTCTGCGGATCAAATTTATAAAGAAATGGACCACTTTTGATGATCAGACAAAAAACACAAACCAGAGAGAGATTGAAATGAAAGGAGTTCTTTTTTTTCTTGAGCCTTTCCAGAATTCTCAACTGTAAAATGAAATGAAATTGAAAGAGGTCGATTTCTATTGTAAGTTGAGTTGAGAACTATTTTCGTCTTTTCTATTTTATTATTATTCAATATAAAAAAATCTCATTTTGAAATCCAATAATTATTTCAATGGCAGATGGTTTCTTATGTTAACTGTAATTGCTTTCATCATTTAGTAGCAGCAGCAGCAGTAACAGCAAGATTTTGATTATTCGCGCGATGTGATCATGATGTGGACTTTTTTTGCTGATCATTCAAAAGCGCGACCTAACGGTAAATTTGATTTTTAATCTAATGTATATCCAGGATGTACATTTCAGTTAATTAAGAAGCGAAAATCCTGCCATTGTTGGGTAATTTATAGATAAAATATCTAAAGAGCAGCAACAGATGCGTTGTGACTCTCACAATTTTTTTTTTCGTTACACTCACATGAAATGCAAAATGTAGCCAGAATGAAAGGATTCTGGACCCCGTTAGTCACACAGAACAACCATTTTTTTATAACCCTAACAAAACTCTTTCCATTCATGCAAATTCACGCATAAAAACCTTCATTTATTATAATTTATATTTTTAAAAAAAATCGTCAGCGACAGCAAGACCCACAGATTTTTTTTATATACGCACATGTGAGAGTGACGAGGGTCATAAAAAAATAGTGAAAAAATTCATAATTCAATGGGTAAATGAATAAAGGGTTCCGGTGGCAAAAGAGATGTAAATTGCACAGCAGCCAGTTTTATCTTTTTTGTTTGTCGACTCTCTAATTTTTATATCTCTTTCATTCATAACAGCAACAAAAAAAAGAGGATGATAACGCGGAATAGATGAATTATTGAATGAACAGTTATTAATATTATTTAACATCGCCATTGTGTTACATATGATGGTATAGATGAAAGAGAAGATGAATATGAAATATTAATGCTGGAACTAACACACATTTTTTATTTATTAAAATTTAGTTTAAAACTTCCATCCACATAATTGATTGAAATTTTATCTTTTATTTCCTTTTTCCACTATATGTGAGAAACACAGAACAGTGATGATTTGTATCGGGTTAAATTTGATCAGGATGTAAAAATGAATCATATTGCATGCAATGATGAGTTACAAAAAATTAGTCCTTAATAGTTATTATAAACAAAAAAAATCATAGTAACATTTAAAATAGCTTGAAAAACAAAACTTAAACTGAATATCAAACAACTGGTATATTGTGTGATTATTTAAAAAGTTTAGATAAAAATATTCGTACATTTGCTTTCTTTATCTGGAAACTACATTAATTTAAAGAATTTCAATTAAAAATACGTAGACCATGAACAGTGCTTGAAATTTACATAATTCAATTCAAAACGTGTTGAAAAGCAGCTAAATTCAAATTTGAATTAAAAATATTCAATAAGCCAACAAAAAGTTTTTTTCACAAGAATTTTTCTTGTTGAAAACTATTTCATGAAAAGCCAATGGTACAAATAATTTCCTAATTTTCATATGATAAACAAGGAAGTCTATCTACTAATCCTGATCAATAAATAAAATTTAACCAAAATTCACATTTCCTAACATTTCTTCTTTCATGCATTTTCTCTATTATTTGTCTTATTACTATTTTCTAAAGTAGAAGGGATTATAACATAAGTCAAATATTAGCCTTTTCTATATTGCTACTGCTGTTTCCATCCATCAACAATAATTTTTTTATTTATATCGGAAATTTCTAAAAAATCTGCTATTTTCTTTCTTAAAAAACAAACACGCATCAACTCTTGAATATTTTAGTTTACTATTCGCGCAGCTTGCCAGATTCAAAGCAAAGGAAGCAATTGGAATAAATGGACTGCTGAATCACTGAAAACAGAAGATTTATCGAGCAGTAATGCTTTCCTAAATAAATAGAAGAAGCTAATCATGAAGAAGAAACCAGTCCTTAAGAAAGCAGGACCCTTAGAAATCATGCAATTCGAGGGGTCGCATTTTTTATTCCTTACACGATCTGCGTGAGAAAAAAATTCTGTTATGCCCTTTGTGACCGATTGAGATTATAAAAAATGCATGCAGAGGAATGTCTTATGTCCCAGATGAGCACTAAAAAAATTCCGTGGGGTAACAGGCATGAGAAATTTTTTTTACTTTAGAGACAGATGGACAAGTAGTAGCTGAGAAAATGTGACATGATTTATGATGATTTACATCTGATTTCGAAGGAAGATTTTGATTTCCTCCCACTAAGAGAAAATAATCATTAGACGAAAAAATACAGTAATAATAACAAAGAACTAGAGCACAAAAAGACAAGAAAATTGCGGTTTTGTTGCGTGAAATTAAATTGTCTGTGCAACATACAAAGCACAATCTATTGTCATCGACTTTTGTGTTATGTTCCTTGCCATGTTCAAGAAAAAAATGCCGTTAGATTCTTCTTCATGTCTATCTATTCGGAAGCATGAAAGAACAGAAAAACTAATTTAGAAACGAAACCACAAGAAACAGAAAGAATGAAAAAAAATCAAAACAACATGTTGAATATCCTTTCTCACTCTTCTTCATCTTCTTCTTTTGAGAAAAAAAAAAATTGATGACGGTCAGTTATGGGTCGAGTGTAAAGGCAGGAAGTTTGTAAAAAAAGGGACCACAAGTAGATTGTAACAGGTCAAAACTCTTTTGTATGTTTTTTGTGAATAGAACAAGATCCGACAGAATTTGTGATGGACAAATAAATGTATCTGTTGCTTGTTAGCAAATATTTACACTTTAGTTTATTTTTGTGACCAATTTATGTCTTGTTTGCTCGATGATTGGGGTTTTATGTTATGTAATTTATGTTTCTTTGTCCATTCTAGAATTAATGAAATATTTTCACACACTAAAAAGACAGCGAGTGCAGAAAATTGTCCAACAGCTCGTAAATCATAAGCGCGACATTGCATGCTTTCGCATTTTGTTGAAAAAAGAAAAGAATTTTTGCAGTCATTGAAAAAATTAAAGCGCATTTCTGAAACTTTTACTATTTTTTAAAATAAACCAACTTTGTTTTAATAAAAATTGTGTTTTAGTTGTTTTTTTTTACGTTTACATATATGTTTACTGTAATTTGCTTAACTATCAAACAGTTGTTTTGATAATAATTTTTATTATTTCAAAATTTTAGGTTTAACGGTTTTTAAGAATTTAAATTTTGAACTTGATCTTGATCTCAAAACTTTGATCTTAAAAAAGTTGAAAAATGAAAAATGTACTTATAGTCAAAATGCGAACTTTGTGAGATTTTTCATACTTTTCAAAGAAATGTGTGCAAAAAACAGCAAGATCAATTACATCGATATGTACATAAGTCAGTACATTCATACACATTTATTTAATTTTAACATTCTCTCAGTAGTCGACTTTTATAACTTTGATCTCCATCACCTTAATGATTTGCGCGCAAAAAAAACTTATATATAAGAGAGTAAAAACAATGGGAGATTGAGAGGTAACACAAGTAATTGCTACCTGTAGTTCTTCATCAATTTTCTACATTTGTTGTAATTTTTTTTCCTTTCGCTTGTCATGTTCACTGTTTCAGAACCCATTAAATGGCATTATGCAATTTACTTATGTCGACGACATATTATGCCTCTCTTAGAAGATTAAAAACTTTTTCTTCTCGCTCTCTCTCTTTTCTTGTGAATGCGACATAATCGCTGAATAGAGATCTTCATCTAATACATGGAACAGCAGCAGCGACGACAACGACAAAGCACTGCTACACTGCACTGACTGTTCCTTCATGACTTTGCCATAGATGTTAACGAAATTAACCTTTTACTTGCTCGTTGCTGCCACCACACAATCGTTCGTGCCGTAAATTTACGCCTTTTTTGCAAATGTGCACGCCGGATGCCTTTTTGTAAGTAACATAATCGTTATATTTTTGTTGCAGGCAAAATTATTTATTCAGTGTTATCTCTTTTGCATAAAACATCAAAAAAGAAACAAAATGTGCAATAAAAAAGCATCTCTCGCTTACACACAGAACTAAGAGTGAGTTTATGGTCGATTGCTGCTTGCTGCTGCTGCTTAAACTTTTCAACATCTTTATATTGTTTATTTGTAACACAGAAGCTACATAAATGTCTTGAGTAATAAAAGAATGAAATAAATCGTACAATCGCCTGAAAATGCCTCTGAGGAATTTTTTTCTTCTCTTCTTTCTCTTTCGTTCTCAATGAATTCCACACACAAAAATTTTCTTTCTTGTTGTTTAAGGCAAGGATCTTGCTTTTGATGAAGCTAAATTGTTAGATTGATATGCAGATAGTGTAAAAATCTTTAAATTCATTTATGTCGATTAGATGTTTTTATAAAAGGATTAGAAACTAAACATGATAATGATAATGTAAAGGTAATTAAAAATCAAATAAATATTTTGTCAATATTTCTTAATTACCTGACTTCTTTATTATATTAAAAAATGTAAGAATTAAATCAAGAGATTATGAAATCGAATCTTGTCAAAATGTTTTTCTTAATCATACCAAATATATAGTTTGAGCATTTTTGGTCATTTTAATTGTGAAATCAAATGCGAGAATAATTCTTAGTTATCTAATAATAAATAGTGATTGAAATAGGTTTTTAATCAAATTTTGTTACAAGTTTTTATAGCTCAAATACATAAATAAAAATTTGTTATCTATATTATCAGATTGAGTCTTGTCCAAAAATATTAAATTACGTTTTTAGTAGATTTTTTGGAAACTTTTTCGTACATTTTTATTATGAAACCAAATGCGACTACATTTAAAAATTTACTTATAAAATTTCTACAGATTCTACAATTTTAACAAAATAACCAAGGGAAAAGAATTTCGACGTTGTGTAACTTTGTGCAACGTTTTACAGAAGTTCTTTGTCCTT
>JACWBX010002130.1:0-40871 GCA_014622435.1 Polypedilum pembai | reverse complement strand
ACTTTTGTAAGGAGAAAATAAAAAGCTCAAAGCTAAGAAATAATAGAATATTTTACTTTATCATGGTATAATTTTGTTAAACTTTCTTTTCTGTAAATTCGAAAAATTTCAAATATTTTCGAGGTTTGCAACTTATTGAAATAAAACAACATTAATTAGAGTTTTATCTTCTTTTATTATCTTGAGAAGTGTTGAAACTTCTTTTTTTATAGAAAATTTCGTAATTGGTTCTTGATATGTTGATAACGACTAACTTTTTAACAGAACGTTTATGCAATAATATAATATTTTTATGGCAATTGTGTAGTTTTGTAAACTTTTAATGATTTCATCATTGTAATCAGCTTAAAATTTAATTTATTTTCGTAAAGAAAACAGTAAATTTTTCTTTTGTTAAAACATTTATAAATTGTACACACTACCCAGTGAGAAAAATTTTTTTAGCCGGAGTCCGGTGGCCGGACTTGGTGTGGGACGGCAGACGGAGTCCAAAAATTAGAAAAATTTAGAAAATTCCGTAAAATGTTAGTTTTTTTATATGAAAATCTGGCCGGATAGGACGGCCTCCGGACTACATTTAGTCTGGTTTGGGGGAAATATTAAAAAATTCTGGACTAAATTTCTCACTGGGTAATTGTTGAGCATTAAAATACAAACATTAAATGATGAGCTTTGAAACACTGAAAAAATTCCATTTGAGCATTGAAATGCTTAATAAATAAGTGATGATTGCTCCACTGTGAAGTGTAGGGAGCTAACAAAACTTTTGAATTTAATTCGATTCTATGCTAAATCCGCCAGCTCATTGAAAGTTTTGTCCTGTTGAGCTGCTTCATTATGAACAGAGGACTGTCAGGTAACCAAAAGGTCAAAAAATTTAAAAGTTTAAAACATAGCGTTTAAACAATCAAACACTCAAACACAGTTTTAAGCATTAAAACACTCAAAAATTTAGTGCTGAGCATTATAAAAATTCAAACATTTAGTGCTGAGCACTAAAACACTCAAATTTATGTGCTGAGTAACAAAACATTCAAAGTAAAATTTAAAACTGTAGGTTGGTAGCAACTAGTAGAAAGTGATAGTTTCAGACATTAGTCTGAATTTATCATACATATTGATAAATTGTTTTTAATAATTAAAATTTAAGGTGATTTTATTTCCTAAATTTGAAAAATATTTTTCATTTAACAGTTCTATTATTTCTTGACACAAAACTTAAAGTAATAAAGTAAGGAAACTTCTCTCAATATAAATACACACAAACTCACATATATTGAATTATCGTATAAAAAGGAAAAAGAATCTTGAAGGATAAGCGTAATCCCTATTGCATAGTGAGAGAAATTGCTTCACAACTCCAAAAAGAAAAAAACACAAGGATTAATAAAGAAAAATCAATAAACTTTTTTACGATTCAACTGACACACTGATTCATGCAGATTCATCTGAGTACTATTTTCGTCGTCCTTCGACGTTTCATATTCACGCACATATGTATGTTATCATCACATATAGCATAAATGAAAAAAAAAATGTGGAGAAATTACAATTTAATTTATGTTACTGTCAGTAGCGTTTTCTTGATACGGACTAGAATTGCCTCTGGCACTCTGAGATGTTCAATTAATTATATGTATACTTGCACAGAGTGAACGTAAAGTAAATTCGTTAATATTTATCTCGCATGATGTGAATTTTATTCTCCTTTTTCTTTTCCTGCTCTTTACTGTTTTTATTTTCCTTTTGACTGAGTATCGCAATATGCCATAACATCACGATTTGCTACAATTGTGCTATAAAAATTGACATAAATTTTCACACACACCGAAAGACAAAGGAAAAAGAGAAATGAAAGAAGATTCTTGTAGAAATAATATTGATTGCTGTCTGCAGACTCGAGACAAACTTTTTATAGCTGTTTTTCTTCTTTTATTAAAATCTCCATTGCAAATAAATAAAATAAATAAAGCATAAAGTAGTGATGAAATTATATAAATAAAAACCATTGCAGGAAAAATCTTGACAATTTAAAATTTTGTTCAATATTTAATATCAAAGTCATTTAACAACTCTTTTTTTGTACAGTTGGGATAAATTTGATACCGACAGTCATGAGAAAGTTCGAATAAAAGTTTTCTTTTGCACAATCTGCAATTTTATTCCAGAGTTGTTAAACAACTGTGTTATAGCCAGTAGTCAAAAAGTAGCCGGTGGCTACAGTGGTTATTAGGATACCGTAGAAAGCAGTCAAAAGCTACAAAAGAAATTCTATTTAAGCGCATTTTCTTCAAAGAAAAAGGCGCTGTTGTCTGTCCGTCTGTCTCCTTAATTAGTCTTACCAAAATGGTTTTTTGTCAGACTTTTTGTGTTATTTTATTGCTGCTGATTATGAGAATTGTGTAACGAAAGCTCTTTCAAAAAGCCGATGTCGTTCATAAGTTATTCCAAAAAGTTAATAAAATTTGAAGAAATTTTTTCACCTCAAAATCTTTTTCAAATACAATTGCTTTGCTATGACATTATGAAGTCAAATGTGTTCAAAATTTTTCATAAAATTCTCAATCACCATCTACAATTTTAATTGTAGAATTTTTAGGAAGTTTTTGTTTGCCGATATTGGTGCCGATGGCCAAATCCTATTAACTCATAGAAAAAACTTTTAAAATTATTTCGAGATCAATTTCATTAAATTTTCAATAAATTAAGTTTTGCAACAAAAAATTGCTCTGTAACAGAAAAATGCGCTATTAATACGTCACTGACGGTTTATATTACTCATTTTTTTCCAACTCTGAGCAATTCTTTAGTTTTTTCCAATTGAAAGTTCTCATGAGAAATTAAGGACGAGAAATTTCAAGACATTTTGAATTGTCAAGTGCAATTGTAAAAAAAAGCTTTCAAATTTATTTCCTTATCGCAAAGAATATTTATGTTTTAAAGAGGATTGTCATGGAGATTCAATATTATAAAAAGATGTCGAGACATTTTCAAGTGCAATGGCATTCACAAAAAGGAAAAAAAAATATGATTGTGCTCTATCTTTCATCCCTAATCTTTATCCGAAAAAGAAGAAAGAGAAGAAAAATGGTGAAAATTATTGGAAATGAAGCTCGCTTTGTGTAATGTAATGAAGTCAGTGTGTGACTAGCATTTTTATTTGTTCATTTGGCACTAATTGAAAAAGCTGATATTGTAGATCATTCTCATTCCCATAGCGAAGCTTAATTGACACAGTAACATTACATAATTGAAAATGAAATTAAATTTTTATCAATACTCTCGAGCAAGTATTCAAAATTTTACATTCTCACGTGAAACTTTTTATTCTGCATATTCCATGTGAATGGATTTGATTTAACTATTGAAATGAAAAACCCAACTTTGTTCGGTATCGAAATGTCATTTTTTGTATCATACAGTCTTTGTTGTGTCTATTTTCGAAGCAAACATTAATCATCACCGTAAAATGGGAAAGGCATGTAAGGAACAAAAAAAAAGAATTCTCTCTCTCTCTTGCTTTGACAGTTTCATTTGTGCTTTGTGGTTCGGAAATATGTTCTGGGTATGGAATATAAAGTTGATTCAGTGAAAGATACATTTATCTACTTCTCTGTCGAAAATGGCTTAAGAATTATTATGTTTAGTGAAATTTCTCTCGATGGAATTTTAGTACGGTCTGTTGAGCTTTTTAGTGCATTTTTGTATAAAAAATGCAGCTTATAAGTTCACTTTGGCTGGCTGGCTGGCAGGCTGTTCGGTTGGCTGACTGTTTCGAGATCTCGAAAACTACAATAGCTAGATACTTGCGGTTTTTTGTGTTCAATTTGTGCTATTGAGTTATTGTGACGAAACATAGTTAGAAAGCTATCACTGATTGTATTACTCAGAAAATTACGATTTAAAATTTCCATATTGAAAAATTTAAACAAAAAAATTTTCTTCTTCGGTTGCTCAGATTTTTTTCGTTGACGCGTTTTTTGCATCTTTTTTTGAATTTGAATTGACCGTTATTTTCAGATCAATAAATTCCGGTTTAAAACGAAATATAAAAGAACAAATCGACTTAATATATTAATTCATTCAACTCACTTTCCTGAATAAAAATTCAATTCAATTGATTAATAAAAATAAAAAAATTTTCTTTCATTTCAATTCAAATATTTTATATTTAAAAACCATGAGGGACTTCCTTAACATGAATTTGAAAACCTGAATTGCTTCAAAGAACTCAAAAATTCCTAATATTTATTATTTATAAAAAACAATTTATTTTAAATAAAGCTTCTGATTAAAAACGAGTCTATAATTTGTTAACAAACAGACATCTGTGGCGACAAAAATGCGCTTAAGTACTCCGATCCGTGGTCGTTTACTTTCTATTGAGCTTTTTTTCTCTCTTGCATTGACTCATGAAATTTGAACAAATTCTATTCTAATTTACATTTGTTTGTCTCTCGTTACAGAAACTATCGTTAATGAACATCCTGTGACAATCTATCCTGGACCATTACCACAAAAACGTGTTCCACCGCGCACACTTCCTGGCTCTATCGAGCGTCATCGAGAAGTGATTCGTAAAAATCCATCATCCGAGCTTTCATCTCCATCATCATCATCTGTATCGCCACAGGAAGAGCGGCTAATCAAATCGCCAATCAAAGAGCTTAAATCACCAGTGAAATCAAATAGCAGTCAACTAATCATATTGGGAAATGACAGCGATGATTTCATCAAGCGACCACTTTCACCACAAAAATCTTCATCTGTTTGTAATTCGCCTACAAATGCTACACCACTGGGCATCAAAATCAGCATTCAAACGATGGACAATCTCATGAATAATCGCAACATTATGAAAATTGAGCAGAAAATGAACATGAAGAATATTGAGAAAAATCATCATTTGAGTGTCACTGAGGATGATGACGAGGATAAGTTTTCAGATGATTCACTTGAAGATACAAGCCTACCGCCGCCAGCACCACCACCCATTGTTGTTCCCCCACCACCAAGTTTATCAGCTCCTGTTACGCCATCAAAACGACATAGTATCGCATGGGAAGTAAATCTTGATGATTTATGCTCTAATGGTAACGGCAATGGTGGTGTATTCAGTACAAAGGTACTTAAACTTTTTTCATATGAATTATTTAGCAAAAAAAATCTCCTCATGTGCTCAAACTATTAAATATTCATATCTCTTTATCATCTTTATGTTCTTCACGTGTCTGTATTTGCACCTGTCAGTAAAATTAAATATTTAACAAACGCTCTCGCGCGCTAAGAGAAAATGCAAGTTTTTACGTTAACATGCACATCTCATTACTTTTTCATATGTGCTCTTATTCTGGTAATGCGAACTGACATGTTTTAAACGTGATTTTTTTCTCAAGGTCGTAGAATTTATTTACTATGGGAATTTTTTCTTTCTATTTGCTTCCTCAATCCCTTGTTATTGAACAAAATTGTATTTTTAGTAGCTAAGCTACTGACAGAAGAATGAGAGATGGAAATGACATTTTTCATTTATTATGAATTATTCTATATAGGTAAATCCAAATCACAGGAAGATTTGCTTCATTTTCAATCTATTTTTGTTACTCAATTTATTTTATTGTTGCTGAGGATTGGAAACTTGAAGAGCTATAAAATATTCATTTGATTGTAATCGAAAATTGGCTATAAAAAGATTGCAAAGTAATCAATTTAGGAAAATAGATCTGTATTGAATTTAATTCTTTTAAATCTTCTCTTAAAATACGATTTGTTCACTTTTCATAAATAATAAGCATTTATTATTGTCAGTAAATAAAAATTGTCTAATTTTGATTTATTTACGATAAAAGTTTCAACTAAAAGTAAACAAAAGTAAACGCAACTTAATAAAAGAATATTCAAATAAATAAATGACAGTTATTTTTGAATTCCAACTGAATTTACGTATTTAGTACTGAAAAATGTTTTCGCATTTGATTTCACAACTAAAATGATAAATTTGAAAGAATTCAAAGACTACTAAAGGTGTTATTTATAATTTTACCCAGATTTGATTTCATAATAATTTAATTAAAAAGATCAATATTGTAATGAATTTTAACAAATGTTCTTTATGAGCTCTTTTTATTAAATAACAGGTGCCTAATAAATAAAAACTTTTAAGCGTCCCATTCTCATAGTTATATAACATTCTCTTTCTTTTCTTCTATTCTCTATCGCATTTCCCTTCAATAAAAATAAGAAAAGAAAAATATTTTTACCTTAAAAACACATCATAAAACAAAATAAAAGTCTTACTCAATCAAGCTCGCTCAATGTTGCTTTAAATATATTTTCTCCTCATTCTCCTGCTGCTCACTCGCACCAATAAAAGCGTCAGGAATTTCATTTTTCTGACTCACTCCAAAGTTCTTATTGTTCAGAGTGAAAGAAACGTTTATGTTTTTTTCCCTGGCTTGTGTTATAAAAAAATTGTCAGATGGTTTGTTTTGAAATGAAGTCATCATCATGACGTGAAAGTGACGTGAAGGAACTTTTAAAAGAACATAATAGATGGTTTGGACAGACAGAATATGAAGAAATATTGACAATTTTTTTCCTTTTGTTATAATTTTTCATTTATTATTTATTTGTGAAATTGAAATTTTTTTCTTTTATTCTCAATTGGCAAATAAAATTCTTCTGCAGGTGATTGGACGAAAGCAGCAACAGCAGGGTAATAATAAATTGTTGGCAGCAGAATCAGAGTCGCAATCACAATCAAGTATTTGTTCAACGCCGGGACAAAGTTCAGCAAGCAATAAAGTTTCAAGTGATTGGCCAGATCCGCCTGATATTCCCATCTGTAGTACAGAGGACGAAGCAGCTAGTCTTTATTCTGATTCGGGTGAGTAAATTTGCATAAATTTCTCTTTAATTAAGCTTTTTCTTCCAATCGAAACGAAAAACTTTTGGTTTTTCGCATCATAATTGTCATTAGAAAGTGAACTAATGCGAGACCCATCGACCGCACTTTTCATATCATTATTTATAAAAAGAGAACTTGTAAAAGCTATTAAGAAATCTTAAGTGTCTTCCTTTTCAAATGTCCTTGCTGTTAATGAGAAAAGTTTTCATTCTTCAAATGCATTTAACCGTGTTAATTTTCATACCCACTTTCACTTGACAGATGATCATATAATCGATCCAGGAACTGAAATAACCGATGGCCATGCAACTTATGTTATAAGAAAAGGTCGACGAAGACAACGAATTGACGAATTTGGATCTATTTCGATGTCATCAATCAATTCAAAGCTCAGCAATGAGGTATTGTGCAATGAAAGTAGTAATCCGGCTTTGAACGTGCCAAGCCCAGTCTTTCCACCATCAATGATGCAGCCTCAATCTAGACACTCTATTGACTTGGGCGCTTCACCACGAAAACATATTTTACCACACAATAATTATCTTCCACCAAGCACTGTTACGACTAATTCACCAAGGTAAAATATTTTTTGCTTTTTAAAGGCACTTCAATTAAAAATAACTGTTCTAGCATAGCTTTAATTAAATAACACTCCCTTTTTGTTTTATTAAACAGTTTATTGCTAAATAATACAGCATTGAATTGATTTTGCACTGATTTAATTTTGATTTCTTTGTTTACAAAAATTTTTATCAATTAGAAATTTAGAATCAATTAAAATATTTAATTTAGAAGAAAAATAAGTAAGAAAGATGTTTTAACTGGTAGTTTTACTAGACCATTAAAGAATTCAGTAAAAGGCTTGGAAATTGCAACTACGAACTTTCAAAATATTTAAACTTTGAAAAGTTTGTTGACAAAAAATTTAATCTTCATATTTTAGCTAATTATTAATGATCCTCAATATAAAAGAAGTTGATTAAATTGAACTGGATATTATGGTTCAGCAGCCATAAAAGTTCAGCCTAAAACTTCGATTATTTCGATTTTTTACAAAAATGAATTTCGAAAACGAATTTCGAAATTCAATAATTTTTCGAAATCATTTTTGAATTTTAAAGTTTTACCGGTCAAAATCAATAGTGAAACTGCATAGAGCTATTTCATAGATATTTAATTGTAGTGCCTTTATCTTTTTTATTATTTCATTAAAACATTCACTTATGATTTTCATTTTTCACAGATCACGATTGTCATTAGATTTAAATTCACCCAACACAATTGACCTTCCTAAGTATGTTACCACAACTCCAACATCGTCATGTCTTTCCACACCGACCACAACATCAACAAAATCACCCTCAGTCACTAAAATCATTACAACACCCACTTCACCGTTAGTGACTAATTCCAACTCATTCTCGTCACCCAGATATACCGAGTTTAAGACATACAGTTCTACATTCGATGGACTACAGGCACTTGAGAATCATGCAACGAATGGGAGTAGTAACATCTTGATGAATGGCAGTCGAGTGCCTACACAAGTTAACAACAATAATAATACGTCACCTGACAACAATCCTCTCATGCGTGTCTCATCACTGCCTGCAATTCCACCACAAAATTCATTAATGGCCACAGGTAAATGTAAATATGTCGTATACACAATTTAAATTGAATTTTAATCCTATTTGCAATTTCAACTTGTTACCGTAGGCGATTTAACTTCAACACCACGACGAGAGTTAGCGCCACCAATTGAAGAGGATGAGGAAGATAGTGATGGAACGAAAGGTGCACCATTGCGTCAAATAGAAAATAATATTAGTGCGTTATTGCGTGGTGATATTGCCGTAGCTCAAGTTCCAACTAGTCGTCCCTCGAGACCATTAGGCTTTCGACCTGGCGTTCATAAATCAGAGAGTGCCAAAGAGATGCTCCTTTCACAGCAATATTTCGGACCATTGCCTGCAACACCTCCTTCGAGTCCCGAAGCAGATGACAGTGATGAATTTCCTCCATTGCCTCATACACCACCATCGCCAGACGAGGCAGCTCATGGTATACAGAATATATCAATTTCATCGCGTGGTCGAATGAAATCGGACCATGGTTATAGAAAAGAACATCGAGCACCAGCTGTGCCACCACATGCTGCTCATTCAACGCATTCCTATGAATTGAAAACTCGCTCAATGGATGCAGGCTTTAGTAGTAAATCTTATAGAAATGGCAGTTCTTTACAGCATTCACCTGGTCCTGGTCACACATTACCACCAGACTTGTCTTCAGTAACTTCATCTTCATCATCACGCAGACGTTTAGCTAGCAGTGGTTTCCCAAAACGTTCAGCACAAAGTCCTCGCGAAGAACGAAGACTTCAAACTTCATGTAGTCTGCCTGAAACGCCTATTTTTGCAAGAGGGTAAGTTTCGTTAATGGATATCATTAATTTTGCATTATATAAACAAATCTTACTCCTTTTTTTTCTTTCTCAACCTTTACCTAATTTACAGATGTGATATTCCACGTGGAACACCACATCGTAGAGCAGCACCAGATCCGCCTGGCTCAAGTCGTACGAATCCTCGTCAAAACAGCTTAACACTAAACTCATCTTCAATTGTTGGAATTGGTGAGTAAAATAAATCAAGATTTATTTGCTATTTGGGTTGATGGGGGGCCTGGACTGTCTTTTTTTATTTTCTTAATTTAACGATTTTTTTTCAAATTTAAATTTTTTTAAATCAACAATGAAAAAAAGTTTTTTGTTGTTCAAATATTTGTAAATTCAATAAAGTAAAACTTGGGTTGTTGTTTTCATGCTTCCGCTTCATTTTCCTTTTAAATTTAAATTTTCCATCATACTTAGTGGTGGCGGTAGCAGAATATTTTATTGTCTATAATTTTCCATGAAAAAGCTCAGGCAATTTTAAATATGAGGGTGAACGGTAAATTAATAATGAACAGAGAAAAAAATGTCAAAAACTGAAAACTTTTGTAGGATGCACGACAATAGGCAGCACGGGTCGAACACATCGTAGTATAAATCATGCACTGCAGGCGAATGGCGAACTAATGAGGATGACTGGTTTGCCGGCACGTGGTTGGTATCCAAAGCAACGACATACACGAACAACTGCATCAACTGAGCACCTTGATAGACTTCATCAGAACTCAATGAGAGCGTGGGAAACGAATAGCGGCAAACGAAAGCCAACAACGCTTCCACCCAACATGACGCCACCAAAATTCTTTAATTCTAAATCACCACGCGATGCACTTAGACGAGTCACAAGCTTACTAATCAATCGCAAAGGTATAACGGTTATTCTACTTACTTAAATTTTATCTAATACACAAACACAGACACTAACGCCATCTCATTGTTAATATTTTAACTAACATTTCATATTCAAATTCCATTTTGATCGTTATTTTTATTGACTTGATTTAACAAACATGTGCTTGAATCTCTCTTTCTCTCTCTCTCTTATTGACATGCGTGGAAATTATACGCATAAATTTTGATAACTTTTCTTTAGAAAATCGCACAGCGTGTCATATAAGGATTTCTTTCGATTCCCAAGCAAAAACAATTGCGTGAAATGAAATGAGAAAAAAATGCCATAAGAGAATTATAATTTACAAGTAAATATATAAGCGACTTTCTGACTCTCTCTCTATTTCGTTTGTTTTTCAATTCACATCTTCCTTTTTTTGTCTTCAAGGAGTCAATCGCGTCTTCTTTCATGTTGTAAGAAAATTGATTTTTTTTTATTAAGTAGAAGGAGAGGCGAGAAAAAGAAAAAAAAAACTTTATGATAAGCTCATAATGACTGAACGAGTGAGTTTTTCCATTTTAATCTCCAAAAAAAAGAACTATCTAGAGAATATGATAAATTCATGATGCATACATGCAGATATCTATGTGACATGTGGTTTGATGATGACACAAGTTGAAAGAGAGAAAAAGATGATAAATTGGAGATTCATGGAAATGTAAACAGATTGAAAAGAAGGAAAAAAAATTCACTTTGTATCTATCGAAATGGCTATTTTTCTTCTTCCTACTTTAAAGAGATAGAAAAAAGGGAAAATTTTGTTTCTGTTGTTTAATCAAATTGAAGTTACATGAATCTTATGTTTACCCATAAGAAGGATAAAACAAATATTTGTTTGATATCTGATTGAATGAGAATTTGAAAAGTTTTCCTATGATTGGGAAATTGGGAAGAAAATCGATTTTGAGCCAATTTTTCGGGCGCCTTTTATAAGTTTTTAAAAATATTTTTGTCATAACAAAACTCATAATACAATTTTTTTTGTCTAGCTTCCTATGATTCATTTTTCTTATCAAATCAAAATATAGAGAGAAAAATTTATGCGGCCAAATATCATTTCTCTTTTATTTGTTCAACTTTTTTTTTCAAAAACGAATTTCCGCTTCATACAAAATTTGCTGATACATGAACCCTTTGTTATGTAAACGCTGTGACATCGACCAATGATAAATAATGTGCATATGAGGGTCATAACAGTGATTATGTTGAAGCTATTTGACAAGTTTTTTTCTTGTTTGTTAAATTTTCCCCGTAAGCGAATTTCAGTCACAATATAATGAAAATTGAGCAATTGTCGATACTGATAAGATCAACAAGTTTTAATGAAAATCGATAATTGACGTCTGATTTTGTTCTGTAAATGAAAAATCCCAGAAATCTTTCTTTTTTCTCTCTCTCTCACATATACAAACAGTTTTAACATTTTTTTTCTTCTTCTTTTACTACATACATTGAAGAAAAAAAATCGATTGAATTTGAAATTCTTTATCTTATCAAAATCAACTTGAGAATTATATAATATCATAAAAAGTAAATAAAAAAAATTTAAGCTAAAACTTTGACTTGATAAAATTATGCGAAGCAGAAAGAATTTAAAATATTATGGATAGAGAGAGAAGTTCAAAGAAAATTTATTGATTCGTAAAATGAATTTTAATGAGGAAATGAATTTTAAAAGAATCCTAATTGAGTTTTCAATATGATACCAATTCAGTTAAGAAATTTTATCATAGTCTATGTCTACAAAATATTCAACCGTTAAAATTTAAATCAAGGGGACTGACTTTTTACAAATTTAACGATAGAATTTTTTTCGTTCTTTTGTCATTGTTTACAAACAAAATGTTCAAAGCAAAAATTGTTTTTATATCAAATTCTTACTTTTTATAGTACTAGAAACACTTCAGTACTGTTTATTATTGAAACTTTTAGTGAAATGAGATGTTTTCCTTATCAAATAAACAAAAAATTAGAAATTCAAAAATTTTTGCCTCATTTGCTTTTTGCTTCTTTTCGTCATTTGCGTCTTTCGTTAAGTTGTTTTCTCCTGGGTTGTTTTGATTTAGAAACAAATTTTTCTAAACAAAAACAATAATCGAAATTTGCAATTTTTCACTAATTTGCATATTTAATTGTGCTTAAACTTTTAATTTGTGAATAAGTACATAGTAAAAATCAAAATACAATTAATTTCTTCATTGTAAATTTGCAAAAAAACTAATTTCCGAGTCATTTACAATATTGATAAATTCATTGATTCATTGTTTCTAACTAAATAACTACTTCACAAACTAATTAAGTAACAAATTTCATTAGAAAGAAAATACCATTTTATGATTATAATAGAGATACTGTGCACACAAAAAAAGATTTTCCCTATCAAATTAAATTGCTGATGTATGTAATTTTCTTTTCCTTTTTTCTTTCATTCAGGCAATTCATCGTCATCGAAGGAAAAGGAGAAGGAAGAGAAAACCAATAAGCGTGAAAAGAACAAGAATCATCATGATAACGAAATTTTAATGTCATCTCATGTTCATCGATCACCAAGATCGCTCGGTAAGTGTCATTTGTTTTAATTTAAAATCTTATTTCTTTTATTGGCTGGACGAAGATGCTTGTGATTGAATTTGTCTCATCCTAAATCGAATGTGACCTTTTGTTGAACTGCTACTTGACCCTTTCACACATTTCTATCCAAACAAATGTAAATTCCGACATCTCACTTCGTTACCACTTTGTGTTTTCCACATCACATTGACCACACATAATAAAAATGAATTTTCAACTTTTTTTTTATTTAATTCTCATTTTAATTGTTAACCATTGAGTTAATGTGCGAGCGTGCGTTTGCTATGATGTATGTTTTAATTAAAAATATCACTGTTAGTCCAAATAATAATAGAAAATTATTATTTTTCTCTCTCTTTGCTTACATTTCTCATACATTCGCGTACATATGTTTTTAAGCTCTTTTTATTTATGTAATTATGTTGTTTAGTATGAAGAAAATGTGTGAAGAGTTGGTTTAAACTTCCAGGCAGTAGCCAAAGTGTATACTCTCTTTTCACTCATCACAAATAATGTTTGTGTGGAAGTAATGGGCAATAACGTAAATTTTATGCTCATAAATGATACCACATGTACATACGCGTCTGTGCGTATGTTTTGAAGTGTTACGTATTTTTTTATATCACTTTTATTATGTCAAATTTCATTGACTATCATAAAATTCTGCGCTGTCAGAATTGAGAATTCTAGAAAGCTACCTGAAGTAAAATACATTAAATTTTAAAGAAAATTTTACTTTTTCGCCTTCAGTTTTTATGTTATTTCCGTAGCCAACAAGCATAAATTAAGCTCATTTTAATTACCTTAATTTATCTCCTCACACATACATTAGATTATATTTGCTCTATTCGTTTTTCATCATGGTGAAAAGCGAAAATTAAATAACCGGAATTTCATTTATATTTTTACGTGATGGGCAACAGAAGTAGCAAACACTATCCACATTATTCAGTACTTCAATTGATGATTTAATTGGAGAAAAATCTCACTTTCCCGAATAACCATTGAGTAAGCAATCAACATGCTTATAATCAGTGTTGAGCTTGCAATTAATTAGCTGTTTGCTTGCTACGTCAGCTAGCTTTAAGCTGGCTGTAGCATGCTAAAAGAACGCGATTTTAACATGCTGATCACTTTCTAAAAGAATGCTGATAAAAAGCTAAAACAGCAAACAAAAAGAATGTTCTTCTTGTAAGCAAGCTATCATCATGCATATAGAACTTGTTCTCAGAGTTGATCAACTTTCATCTCTTTCTTTAAGACAGAAAATTTTCTAAAGTGCTGCCTTTCAGAAGGCAAGTCTTCTTGGAAGTTAATGGCTTCCTAAATGCCTGTCTTCCTGGCTCCCAAAAAAGCCGAACTTCGTGAAAGCCTGTGGCTTCCAAGAAATAGTTGACTTCAAAAAGTCATGAACTTAAAAAAATTTGCTAAGTTGCCTGTTGAAAGGCAGCTGCTTTATCAACAAGTTGTTCTTAGCAAATCATAAGAAAAGTTAATCAGCAATTACTAAATTATGCTCAAATTTATCTGAAAAGAAGCAATATTTCTGTAAACAAATTGTGGTTATTCGGCTATGTGAATCTCTGCACAGATTCATTGTCACTTGCGATCGCAATTTTATCTTTTTTTATTTTAATTATACTTCTTGTAATCGCGAGATTGGAATCAAGAGTGATGGATAGAAAGAAAGTGAAACATGTCAAAATGTGAACCGTGACAGTTGTGTCTTTTTTCTTATTATCCGCTTATAGCCAATGATGAGCACTTCTGACATTTCACGTAGGAAGTAAGACACAAAAAAATTATGATGAATTATTTTCTCTTTTTCGCGCAGGTGATATCGAGCCACCACAGCAGCCAAAGAAGAAGGGATTCTTCAAGAGTTTCTGGAAAAAATCACGACACTACTCACTGGAGCAGAATTGAAAAGCCTAAAAATGTTGTTCTTAAAAAAACTTTCATTAACATTATTTAATTACAAGAAAAGATGTGAGCAAGCGAATTAATTTTAATTGTGAAAAATTATTAAGCAAAAATTAATTAGTCGTCCCCCGTGCAAGAGTAGAAATAAAATGAGGTTAATTTTCTTACTTTGTAGCGTGCAATTGAAAGAAAAAGAAGATTCTATATTTTTATTTTATTATTTGTTTTTTAATTTATGAGAGAAAGAAAATGATGAATAGAGAAATAACATGAGAGATTAAAATCAAATTTTTGGATCTAATTTAAGAGATATGTGCATAAAAGTTATTAATCTTTATTTCACACTTAATTGTTTTTTACTTTCTGCTATTATTTTTTTTAATGGTTCAGCTCTTGCATGCATACTTGACTTGATATGTGCATACTTGCATGCAAGTTGATTTACTTAAATATGTCTCTAGTTCATTTAGATTTCAATTAATTTATTCAATTCTTGGTAATTTTAAGTATGATTGACTTTTATATGAATTTACCAAACATTTTGACCGAATTAAAGTAACTCTGAATGAATTAGAGAAATTTTGAATAAGCCAACTTGTAAGCAATTTTTACAAAAAATATGCTCATACCCAGAGTTGTGAGAGTAGAATCTACTTTGTAGTTTTTGACTACTTTTTACAATAGATTTTGACTAACTAAAGCTAAACTTTTCAAAATGTAGTCATTTGGCTATAGTAGAGTTTAGCTACTGGCTACAATTCTGCTTATACTAGTCAAGTATGCATGCAAGTGCTGAACCCTAATTTTTATTAACTTTTTTTGTTGTTTTTATATACCTTAGGAAGTTACAATTTAACCAAAAAAAAAAGTAAGTGAAAAAATCACTTATACCTATTGACTAAGCATAACTTATAGCAATTAATTAATTAATTTAATAATTAAACGAATGAGAGAAAACATTGAAATAGTTATTTTGACTAATTGCATCTTTTTTTTCTCATACACGAAGAAGAGTATGTTTGTAAAATTATTAAAGAGAAAAATTCAATTAAATATGTAGCTGAGCAAGTTTTTGCATGGTTTAGTGAATTTTTTGAACAAATGATTATAAAGACTTTGTGTTAGAACAGAATTCCAATAAAATTACTTCAAATCACATTTTAAAATATCAGCAGACCTGTGTTCTGTTTTAGTGATAAATGGCAGATAAAAAATTTAGTTTAGAATTGCAAAAAATGACTGTAAATTTGGAAAAAGATGTACTAAGTATTGTGTTTAGTTGTACTTACTGCAGTATTAAACATTCAAATTATAAAATTTAAAATTCTTTTTCCGAAAGTAATTGGCACGAAATGCATTTATAAAAATAATAAAATAAAATTGCCAAGTCATAAAAACAGAAAAAGTAATCAACATTAAAATGCAAGCAACAACAATTATTGAATCACCTGTTGACTCATAGTCTTATAGTAAAATGGCAATAACTCACATAAATGCGGTAATTTTAATCATATTTTGATACGACAACTACTTATATTGCCATCTTTTATAATCTATTATAAAATCTAACTACCTAGTTATAGAGTACCTACCAGTGAATACATATTCCTTTTTTTTGCAACTTTTTAGATCTAAAATATCAATATTCTTATAACAAACACTCACACACACAATTTAACGGGCTTAACAGTTTATATAGAAAAGACGAAGAAAACAATAAGTAATCGCATGAATATTAAAAAAGATAGAAATAACAGTAATTCTCTATATTGTCTAACGAATATTGCATTTTTTGATACCAATTAAAAAAGAAAATAATTAAAGAAATTTTTAATCGAGCGATAATAAAAAATCATTCAGCAGAATCAATCAATTCTAATTGCAAATTAATTGAACTCTGACACTTACGCAATTGTCCTTGATTCAATAAATTTTGTCTCTATTTAAAAGCTATCAAAAATATTTTATTTAATACTGACGTAAATTGCAGCAAGAGAAATCGACTTAATCTTAGGACTAGTCGAATGAAAGTTTACACTTTGTTTGCTCCCTCATAAGCCAAAACTCATGCAAGCGTATCTGCTAAAAAAATAAGAAATAAATTCGATGCGTTTTAATTTTTTTTGAAGAAAAAAAAGATTGAACGAATGTGTGAGAGAGAAAGAAAAAATTATTACTAAAGTCTTAAGTATTACGATTTGATAGCGATTAAAGCTACTAACAAGATGAGAAATAAATGAAGAGAAAGAATTGAAAAAGTAAAGCGATTTTGATGTTTTTTTTACTTATTTCTTCATCATTTCAGGATTTGACAAAGGTGATGTGAGGTGATTGCCCGTAGTGTAAATATAAGATTATTTTTCAGTCAATAAGATTCATCATTTTTGTAGCGTGTTGAGATATTTTTCTAGGTTAATTTTCATCAAACTTTTTATAAAAAATTATAGATTATACCACTATTAACATATATAGTTGATTGATCAGTTAATAGCAATAGATACTAATTATTATTTAATATGTATTTTAAAATTTATTTATGCTCAACACATACATTTGAGTATTTTAGTGCTCAGTACTAAGTAAATGTTTCAATGTTCAGCACTAAATGTTTAAGTGTAAAAGTGCTCAGCACTGAGTGTTTAAGTGTCTCAATGTTTCTGTGCTCAGTATTAAGCGTTTAAATGTGTCAAAGCTAAACCTTAAATTTTGAGATCTTTAGTAATTAAAACTTTCTAGCGCATTTTCGGTAACAAAAAGGATTATGATAAAGTCATTGAAATTGGTATTCAAAGAAGCGTTTTAAAAGAAGATTTTGTCTAAGCATACAAATATTTTAGACGTAGACGTCTACAATAACAACGATGCTCAATAGTTAGTATGTTTGCTTTAAAGTGTGCGATGTTTTGGTAAAAGAGGACCGCAAAACGGTTCCAATTACGCTAGTTTTTGAATAAATTTTATTATCTTGAATAATTAAAAATATCAAAGGATAAAAACCTAAATTCTTGCCTGTTTGTGTGCTTTTAATACACTTTTTGTTACGCTACAAATGCTTAAAATTTTTCATGTCGCATATGACCTAATTTTGTTACCTTTCGTCTAAATTAATTATTTGTCATTTGCATAAATGTCCATCCTCTTGATGAATTTATAAAATTGACTTTAAAAAATTATTTTTAGTAAAGGAGCAAAGATACGTGCATTATTTTGAAAAATGTTTTGATATTTTCTATTATTTCTTTCTTTCTAATATACACATTTATTCTGAATTTTAAGTAAGTCTGAAAAATTAATGTTTTAACGGTTTACTCTAAAGCAACACATCATATATCATGAATTGCTACTGAATCAACCCAAAAAAAGTAACACATGTGTGACGCTTTGTTGAAGTTAAAAATTCTAGTTTAAAGAATTGAATAAGAATAATTTTTTATTATAGCGCATTTCCATGACCAAAATGACTTGGCATTTAAATTCTTTCATAAGAATATGAAACAGCTCATAAATAATTATTTCTTTTTCTGGAAGTATATCACATCACACAAAATGAAATTCAGCAGTAAAAGAAAAAAGGAAAAAAAAAAAACAAAAACATTCACATCATGACTTCTTCTGTTCAAAACTTTTATTTGCGTTCCAAATCATTTTATTTTTATGCCAATTTTTTTGTCGTTTGTTTTTATTATAATTTTTAGAAGGTACTAAGAAACATAGTAAAAAATTTAAATTTATCGCATATTATCATACAACTAAATTTACATAATAAAATGTTACAAAAAAATTAAAATTACACTATTGGGTATTATTGAGCTTCACCACAAGTTTTACATAGAAAAATTTCATACAAAAGATGGTAGACAGTAAAAAAATCAATGTTTTTTATTTTTCTTATCTAAAACTATAAAACAAAGTCCTCATTTGTGTGTGAGAATAAATTTTAATTTAAATGAGTAAAAGAGAAAAAGTTGTAAAGCACAAAAAAACACTGCGCCGGTCTCTACTGCAACAATTACATTTTGCTTGTTTCCATTTTTCACTTCCAATTATATAAAGTTGAAAAACTTATTTATCATTAAAATTCACAACAAAATTCTTAATGTTTTTTGCCTTACATTACCACACTACATTTTTCTTTATTAACCGATCAAATCACACTTGCCTTATTTTTTATTTTTTAATCAATTCATTTATCGACATCATCACTACAATTTTTATATCATTGTTATGTAAAAAAGTACAATATACAACACCTCACTGTGTGTTCGTTTGTTTTATTCTTCGTTCAATGCAAATCGCAAATTCTTCTTAATATTGAACATGTCAAATGAGTAAAAGAAGAAGAAAATTATTTGATGTTATTTGATGTTCAATGATTACCTGAATGTTATTTCCTGTTTTATTATAAATTATTGATTATTAATATTTATTTATTTTGTCACTTTATGAGGGAATAAGTTTTATGATTTTTAGCAGCATGTAAGCAAAAAAATAATTTCTTTTTGGCCAAGACCTTAGAACTTTTTCTTTATGTTTACTGTGATTAGATTTGTTTAGATTTTTTATTTTTGTTAAAAATCAACCAGCAAAACTTAAGGCCGGTTTTATAAAAATCTCAAAATTGAACTTGTATATTTTGAAAAACTCTTTAGTTTCTGATTCTATAAAGCTCTAAGAGTTAAATAAAAGTAATTTGAAAGTTTGCAATTGAGTTGGCCGGCGATTTGTTTCAAATTTATTTTCGCTGGTTTTGAAATTTTTAAAAATTCGACGAAAAACCGGCAAAGACTAAATTTGACATAACTCATTTGCAACTAAACTACAAACCTTCAAATAACTTTTATTTTACTCGTAGAGCTTTATAGAGTCAGTAGCAAAAGAGTTTTCCAAATTATGAAGTTTAAATTTTTAGATATTCATCAAACTGGCCAAAACTGGTGAGGATGCCGGAAACAACTCTGGTTAGAATTTCAAATTCTAAGGATAAATCAGCACAATTAAAGACTAAACCTTAGTCTTTTTGACTAAAGTGAAGTGCAAATTCACAAATATTTCAGCCAAAAGAAGCTTATTTAAGAAAATTTGCAAACAAAGAAAATCAAAATTGAAACCAAAAGAGTTCTCAGGCCTTGCTTTTTGGCAAAAATACATTCAGTTAAATAAAAATTTCACAATTCAAAGCAATGATGATAAGCAAATTTCTTTTTCTTCCGAAAATGTTGGCGACGAGCGTGTCGAGCAACACAAATCATCGAAAAACGTGACCAGTGGTGCTTTTTAGTGTGTGTAATAATTAAATTTTTTCATTTTTTTTATTGGCAGTTTTGTCCAAACGGTTAATAAATTTTTTACTTCATGAACTGCTATTGAAAATAAATTAATTAAAAGTTCTTCTCACATAATTTCAATTTGTTCAAGCATATACAAAGTATACAAACAATATCTCATAATTAAATCAATACAAGTGAAGTATTTTGATGGTTTTTGATCAAATCAATTCATTTTGACAGATGATTGAGGAAGATTTTTAATATTTCATGATGATATAATAGTTGTGATGTCTTTTTATTAAATTTCTTATGATAAAATAATGCAATTGAAATGAAGATCAAGAAGAAGCAATTTCCCGTTTATAATTTTTAATATGGATACTTAAAATAGATTAATGAGGGAAGAAGAAGCAATTCCTGTAATGAGAAGAAAAGATTGATAAAAAATCATTAAGATGACACATGATGCTAATTTTAGTAAACAATTTAACGTATTTTTCTTTGAGATCTCTCTGCATGAAAAACATTATGACTCATCGTATGATGAATGAAATTTTTTATACTGTGCATGTGTGACTAATAATGACGTCATCATTAGAGCGTAAACCTCGTTGAAAATTTTGTATTTTCAATTTATATGAAAGTGATTGATGCTCATCATCAAATTTCATAAATTTATGAAAGAAATTTGAAAATTTTTAATATGATAGTCAAGGCTGGGATACTCATTAAAAAGTTTAATTTAACTGAGTTAATTCCATAAAAAATTTACTTTTTTTAGTTGATTTTAGTTAATTTTGGTTCATTTTAGTTAAATGTTCCAGCCTTAGTGATAGTCAAAAAAGTTTGCAAATCAATTTTTATAAAAATAAATGATTGAATGATTAAAACGATTGATGCATAAATAAACAGTAAATTTATGAATATAAAAAGAAGTGTGTAAAGTATCTGACATTTTAACGAGACTTGTGGTGTGTGTGTTGTTGTTGTTAATCGTGAGAGGAATGCCTAAAACTACATGCTTGTTGAGTGCTTTGTGTGCTATCATATACTATAAAAATTGCTGCTTTTTGGAAGTCTATTCATCATGAAAAAAAAGTTCAATGAAATTTCTTTCTTCTCTGCTTTCATATGCATCCACAAAAAATATTCATTTCTCTAGGCCGTGATGTTATGTACTTGTGTGTTATCTTATCAATACAATTAAGAATGAACTTCAAACGGCCGAGTGAGAGTTAGCATGTATTTTTTTCTGTTGTCAAAAGGTTATAAAACGTTTTTTAATGGCATCAAAAAACAAATTGATTGAGAAAGCAAGGAAAATGAATAAAATGATAAACCTGAAATATCAGAGTCCGAAACCGTTTTTTGACTAACTAAAATTCAGCTAAGTTTAAATCGAATAAAATTTCAACTAAAATTTAGTCGATTTAGTCAAAGTTTTTATTCATAGACGTCTATGTCTATGTTTTCGTTTATATATAGACGAAAATTCGGTCTATGCATAGACGTCGTCTATTTAGACGAAATCTATCATAGATCTATGTAAACCCATAGATATAGACTGTCTGGATTTAATCTTTTATTTTCAATCAACTAAAAATTAGTTGAATTTTAGTTTAATCGTGACTAAAATACAAAACAGTTTCGAACTCTTCTGAAAATAATAAAAATTAAGGAAATATCTACAAAAGAATAAAACTAAAGAGCTATTTTTCTGTTTATTTATTTTAATTAGAAAACCACTTTTTATTTCTCACATACTTTCTTCTTATGCATTCCTATTTTCCGATTGTTCATCAGTTTTTTTTTCAAAAATTATTATAATTATTAATAATATTACATCATCATCATCATCATTACTTTTATTATTCAATTCATTCAAGAGGAAAAATAGCGTGAAAGTTCTTAAATAGCAAACTGAAAAAAATTCATTTCAATGACAATGATTTGTCTTTAAAATATTTAAATTTGTTCAGTTTTAAGCTATTCATGCCACGCTATTTATCCACATTGACTTTTTACTTCTTTTGCAGCGTATTACAAAAATTGTAAAATAATAAAAAACAATCAATAAAACGAGTGTGTGTTCCTAATCAACTTAATTATAGATTAAGAATGAGCGCGCGAAAAGTAAGGAAAAATCCTCGATTGAAAAGTCTCGAGATAGACGAGTGAGGTAAAAAAGAGAGGAAAAAATGTATTAAACAATAAATATCATATGTCATCCAATGAATAAACGATTGGTGGCCGGTTTTTACTGTTGATGCATTTTTTCGTATACAAAAATGAAAGAAAGAGCAAAGAAGCTGAATACTAAGATTGATAACAAAAAGAAAATGAAAAATTGTCGGTTTAGAAGCGGTTTAAGCTTTTACAAAAATGAAATTTGAACAACATTCTTTCTTCTTTAGAAATAAAAGTGCGTTGACGTTCATCATCTCTTCATCATTGTTGTTTTTTTAAACTTTCTAAAATCGAAAATTTTATTGTGTGTGCATAGAGAAGCAAAGAACATTCGCAAATAATAATACGAATTCATTTGAACTCTGGTCATGAGAGAAAACGCACATTTTAGGGAAAAAAAATTGCTTGTTGTTCATAAATTACTTTTACAGTACATGAATATTATTTATGGAAAGAAATCTTAGGTAATTTTTCGAAGGAATATGTATATTATTTATCTAGCTCACAATAAAAAAAGAGAGTAAAGGATAAAAGGGATAGATGATAAAACTAAAAGCAAGTCTTGTATTAAAAAAAAAACTTTTAACTCAAATTTTTGTCAGTGTTTTGTTTTCTTTCTTAGCGATCACAAAAATGAATCGAATTTCAATTTATTCACGAGAATTTGGTTATACATAGAAAAAAATTCAAAAATCTCATATAAAAAACTCAAAATGAAAAAGAGAATGATTAAAAAAATTCCATTCAGATAAAATGAGCTTTAAATATTCTTTTATACATGTATTTATATAAATGTGGATAAGATGAATATGTATTTTTTTATTTAAGGATGTTTTTTGATGTGTGTGCTTTGGAAGAATGTCAAAATCTTCAATCACACGATGAAACAAAAAAAAAAAGTTCACTTTAAATGTATGCAAAATTGCGATTACTATTGATAGTTTTTCTTTTTTCTTTTCTGCAAATGTTTTTGTTGATGTTGTTGTATGTTTCTAGTATTTTAATTAAATTTTGGGGTGCTGGCTTGGTTGGGCGGACAAATGCGTGTGTGTTCTTAATTTGCGCGATGATGCCTTACCTCTAATAACCACATGTAATCAAATAGTCTCCAAGTTTCTCAACGACGGAAGCAGCCTGTTGTGGCTGAACTGGCTCTTCATAAATTGCAACAATTACAGCTGTGAAAAGAAAAAAAAATTTAATTATTCCCAAGTTAATCATAAAAACAGCTGTTGCTGCTGCATTCTCACCTTGTTGTGTTTTCATACAGTGAACACCAACTTTGCCCAGCTTCGCACGAATAACACGATCTGTTCCAGAGAGGTAAATGTGACGCTGACCTGCAAGTGTTACTCCGCCTGACGTTAAAATTTCCGTTTTATCAAAGCCTTGTACTAATTTGGCGAGTTCTTCCTTTGTTACCTATAAACAGAGACAGAAAAGGGAAAGAAAAATAAATAAATTGTAAATATTTTTCTTTTCTTTTGACGTTCATTAGCAGTAGCGAGAGTAAGGAATTTTTCATCTTCATCCTCCATGAAATATTTTTATGTCTGTATTTTTCTTTTTCTTTTAATGCTCACTGTCGTTTGTCTATATGTTTTATCTAAAATTTGTGAATATAATACATTCAAGTATAATCATTACAACGTATGTGTCGACTTTTAAAAATAGCACTTCTTCACGTTGTTACGAAAAAGAAAAAGAAGCACCAACAGAGATTAAGTGTGAACCGTGAGAGAAACATAAACGATTGCGCTCCTAAAATTAGTTCATGGCTTGCGATGTGTTTTATTTTTATTACATTTAAATCGTCTGAAAAGCAAAAAAAAGTACTAGAGAAAATGCAATCACCGGCAGAAAAAGATTGCGTCATATAAATGAGCAATTTGACACCGAAAAATTTATATATGTAAGCGGTCGACCGAGTGAAGGAACGAATGCGAGAAAGTGCTACTTCGTTTTGTAAAGAATGCAACTAAACAAAGCATGACTACATAAACAAATGCGATTAATATGCCACCACGAAGAAAATATTTGTGTTTTCTTCTCACATTGTAATCATTTTATTTTCTTTGTTATGTTACATGCATTGTTCATTGCAATTAAACTCTTACGTATGTCACATTTGAAAAATTATTAAAACAATTAAGCCTGATTAGATAACAAAAAAAGCATACTTGAACTAGTAGCAATGATATAAATAAATTTAGTCAGAAAATTTTCAAAAAAGAAAAATGTTTTTGATAACGAAAAATGATATTTTTGCTGTTGCTCATTGTTTGATAACATTTCATCTTCCGTTTAAACTTTGAGTAATCATTTCTATCAAATAAAGCGAAAAAATTCATCATCATTTTATTTTAAAAGCCCTTTGAAGTCTGCCCTATTAGCAGTACAAAACATTCGGAAGTTGTTATCATTATTGTTATTGTTGAAAGTTCTTTTACATTTATAAAGTATAGCACTAGTCAGACTCGAGACATTTTACGTTTATTTCATGAAATTCATAACCATAATAAGAGCTGTCTACAGTCTGTAATATTTTTTTTCTCCTTCTAAATTCCAAATAGAGTCATGATGATAATCTCGATTAATTCATTTCAGCTCGATGACTTTAACTATTCAATCGAATATTTATAGTGCTCGCCTCAGAAATAAAATAAACGAGTAATAAGTTATTGAGTGAATGAGGAGACATATAAAAACAATAACATGAAAATAAATATTTCGCAAAAGACATTGAGAGCAAAAAAAAAAAAATATTGCGAGAGTCTGTCCACATGTTGACATTAGTTCAATGAACTCGTAAAAATGATGCAGAATAATTTTAAAAAATACATTGTTTCGTCACATGTCGTTCTGGTGAATAGAATGAACTCTGTGTCATATAAAAAAATCATTTGTATACGAATACAACCGATTGTTTTAATAAAAAAGAATTGTAGCAAAATGATTATGAGTTTATGGATAATTACTCTCACTGAGACAAAAATGGAAGCAAAATCTTGATTGCCAGTTATATTCTCAAGGTCGAATTAAGTTGTTTTTCTAGAATTTTACATTTTCTCACTTGTGATCATTCTCTTTCGTCATAAATTGTCATCAATTACTTTATATACTTTGATAGCTCACATACAAAAATTTGTTCTTTCTTTGTTTTGCATGATGCAGTAATCAACCACAAATGGATGATGATGTGTCCTGCGACAATTCATGTGAAATTCTTTGAATAGCCTAATCTTTTTTATGATGGTAGGGAAAAAGGCTAACAGAAATGAGTCATCAATTGGATTAAAAAAATGTGTATTTTATGTGTCACAACCACGGCATAAAATATAATTTAGCATGCAAATCATCGAGCCAAAAACTTTTTTTTTGCTGAATTTCATAATGTTGAAAAACGCGAACCCTTTTTCTCCTCTATTCTTTCTTTTGTAAATATTTTTCATCATTAGACTACTGCCGTTTTATTTAGTTAAAAATGTGTATAAAATTATAAATAGGTTAAAGGAAGCGTGAAAGACAAGATAATGTTTTTTACCGGTTTTTTTCAGGACATAACGAAGAAATGACAATCACCAAAAAAAGTTTTTATTCTTCATATTTGTGTAGGTTGCTATTGCAGTTCAAATTCTCTTTCTCTTATGACTACAAGACGTGCCAATGAACTTTTCTCTTTTTACTTCTTTTCGGTCTGAAGATGCGCATTTGCACAACTTTTCCGACTGTCACTAATAATTTTCATCATTGACTGATACGATTTTTCCTCTCTAATTATCTAAAATCACCTTTAAGATAAGACATTTTGTAGGAAATGAATGGATAAAACACCTAACGTACTCATTAAAGTTCATACGAAATAAATCTACGATTACGATTGGAACTCTAAAATCACATTTTGCGAAAAAAAAAGTGTTCAAACGAACACACAGAGCTCGATATGCTTCTCCTCTTTCTTTTTTTCACATATATATATTCGTTCAGTCAATTCTCATTTTATATATCCAACGCACATATACACTTAAACAAAAAATTTTTACGTTCACAGTCCCGCAAAGACGACGCCATCTTGGACCGGCAGATTTTGAAATTTACACAATTTTATGACATTATCTGGCACTTTTTGATTATTCTAATGCACTGAATTCAATAATTAGCACTAAAAGAAATGATTCATGTGATTTTCATTGATATCCAATGAGTCATAATGAGTTTTTTAATAGATGAAGTATACGTGTCGTCACAAAAGTGTATGAAAAAATTAATTAATCATCACAGAATGATGCTTTTGTGAGTTTTATTTGCTTCTGAATAAATTTTTATCATCGAATTTAACTTGTATCAGCAACTACAAAGTAATCGCTCTATAGATTTAGCAAAAAGAGCTTGACACACCCAACGATAAGTGAATGAAAACGTGGTGACAAAAGAAGAGTTTAATCCTAGCCGACTCATGCAATGAATAAAAAAGTCCTTCTGTCATGGTCAAACATTCTTTATGAATTTGGTTATGTAAATATCGTAATACAGACAGTAAATTAAGCAAATTTCATAGAGAATTTTCTAGATTTTTTTGGTTTTTTGCCCTTACTCACTCATTTGCAGATTAAATGATGATGAAGAAGAAGGAAAGATACTCACCTCAAAGCCTTCTGATTTTGCCCAAATACCTCCGTCGTGGCCAGAAATGCAGGCCTTAGACACGCACTGTGATGCTATTAATTGATTATCTACATAATCTTGCCAACTCATTTTGATTTTTTCTTTTAGATTTCTTGTTTAAAATAAATTTGAAAGATTCCTTTTTGCTTTTTTTTTTCGCTGTGCTCCAAAGCCTTTTTCCAAATATGTTTTAATCCAAATGTGGCTAATGATATTCCTTTAAATCCTTTCTATCGCCGTTCTATGCGCTATACACTTATTGTGTCTTCACTTCGCGTTTAGCCCGTTAAAAGGGAAAATTGGAAAAATGGCACAACTCTTTTTTTTTGTGGAAAAAGTCTTAGGAAGTTATTCGATTGCTTGCTCGCACAAAACTGAATTCTCTTTGTGTTTGTGATTCGAGAAAATGTGAAATTTTACACCGATTCAACCGTTTTTTGTGCGCAGTGTATGTCACAATAGTTTCAGCTGCTATTAATAACTCAAAATCAACAATTTGAATGATAATTTTTGTAGAATTGACAAGTTTTTAAATAATTTTTCTGTTCTTAACTAATAATTTTGACGAAGATTTTGAAATTTCAAAAATTAACTAAATTTAAAATGCGCTGCATAAAAAGCGCTGCGAGTTGAATGAATTGAAATTTGAATAAAAAACCGTTATTTTATTTTGCTCAATCATACTTTTTATTTTATAATAGTTTTCATCGTGACATTTAAAGTAAATCAATTACGATCAATTTAAAGATATTTCATGCAAATAAAGAAATATTAGCAAAAATTTAAATTTGCAAAAAAAATAATTTTCAAAAGAAAATATATGAAAAATAGAAAGAAATAAAGAACGAACATGTACTTAATAAATTACATACAATAGGTAGATAGGTAAATTTTGAAGAAGTGTAGGCATATATGTTGTGAATATTTTACTGTTTAACTAAAATAATTTCACTATCTGCTGTTATTGGCAGAGGACTCATAATACAGCATTTATCATTGATATCTGACTTTTTCGGTGAGATTTCAGCAGCTAAATTTGATGTATCTTTGTTCTCATTTGAATCAATCTCAATATCCTCAGCTGATGTATTAACTAATATTGGCTCCATAGAAGACTTTATTTCTGAATACACAATTGGTTGACTTGTTGCTAAATTTGTTTCTTCTACTGTTTCAGGAATTTTCTCTAATTCGTTATCGTCGCAATCCTATATGAAATATTTTATTTAAAGAAAAAAAGCATTAATAAATTGAATATGAGTCAGAAATAAATCCTAATGGATTAAAAAATTCTCTAAGGAGGAGAAGATAAAAAACACAAACTCGTAAAATAGACAGATAAAGAGAGGAAGAAAGAATATAAAGTAACTGATACTTGGCGAAACAAATTTTTAAAAAATCTAAAGAAAAATTTGCTCTTTCACCTTCAGCTACTGAAAAAACACAACATTTAACTTAATGCATATAAATTTTCACTAAAAACATTTTTCAGTTTGAGAAAGAATTTTCATCTAAAAAATTGACAAATCCATCAATCATCAAGTAAGTGTGTGATTCAAAAAATATGAGTATGAGAAAAAAATGAATTTGTCATATAAAATTTTGAAAATTTCCCACTGATTTTAAGTGTTTAGTGATGTATGTTACTACAGAAAAAATTTATTACTATAAAGAACTTTCTAATTAAAATTTTTCAATTAGTTTCTAACATCGCATAAAGAATTTAATAAAGATAAAAGATAGAGAATAAAAAACTATTCAAAAATATTTATAAATAAAACGACAACAAATTCAAGCTGCGTCTTAAGTTAATATTATTCTAGAGTAAAATTGTAATTTTAAATTTAAAAGAAAAGATAATTACACAGATAAGTTTTTTTGAGCTTGAATCATTCATTCTTAAGGAGACATGTAATTTGTTAATATATTTTTAGCTATTTTGATTTTAAATCATATTCATTCATTGGCAGTTTGGCGACAATAAAATTGGAATTATCTGCAAACATCTAGCCTATTTGATTGCACATATGAAAGAATAATATAAAAAAGTTAAAGACACATCAGTTAAAAGTGTTGATCAAATTTTTAAATGCGCAATATTATATTAATACACTTCAACTAAATAAATTTTATATTCAATTATTTACTCATTAATTTTGTTTCTATTTGGATCAAACTAGTAGCTGCAACTATAAGACCTATTTGTAATAAAATTCGTTATTGTTTAAAATTCTCGACTTATTAATTATTGTTTGTTTTTTCATTTGTCATTTCTCGTGACAATCTGATTAGAGATCTTTCCGAACTTACTAAAATGTGCAGCACGTAAATGCCAATAGGTCATTTTGATAACTCGGCAAAATTCCTCAAATGTTGAAAAATAAAAAAAGGACATAATTGTGGGACGTTAAGGGAGGAGATATGATTTTTTAGTTTAGTATCTTTTTATCGAAAATTATTTCATCACTGTTTTTAGCTTGATTTGTTAATATTTTCAACAAATAATTATATCTTCATTATCAAGTTATAGAAACATAGAACAATACGTCAAAAGAGATTCGTAGAAATATTAAAAATCTTCACATACCTTCTGAATTGTCGATGGTGGTACTTTTAAATGAACTCGTTTCCAGCACAACGTTCTTAGCAATGCAATTCCACTCTCACGCTTTTTACTATAACGATATTCCCATGCATCTAATAAATTATTGTAATAGCGATGATGTTCGGTGAATTTAAGATATTTGTTACTATTTGGTGCGGGAAAGATACGCTCTAATGGATGACATCGATTTAACTCATCTTCACTTAATATAAGACAACGTACGTCATCTGGAGTTAAATTCTCTAGAATCGCAGATAAATACTAAAAGAAGAAAAATCGAGACAAAAGACAAATTAAATATTAACAATATATTTTTTCATTGTTGCTACTCACATCTTCCCTTAGTATTGTCTTTTGAGTAAATTGATGATGCTTTTGTCTTTCTTCTTTTGAGAGTGTAGTCACATATATTCTTTTATCATAGCATAGAGGCATTTTGACATTTAACTCACGAGACAAATCGCTTTGATGTGCAACTGGAATTTTTGGTGGAATCTAAAAATAGAGAAAAATATGTTAGTTTTATTAAAATTTAAATAAAATTGATTGTGTACTTACTTGATACATGGCAGTATTTAAAAGAGCAGTAACAAGTGGACCTTTAACTGCCATATCGAGACCAGAAGCAGAGTGTAACGATGGTGATATATTCACTTCAAGAAGCCATGGAATACATTCTGAATCAAGAAGTACATCAATACCAAAGAGCTCGAATGCATTGTATTTATTTTGTAAATTCACTTTCATCATATTATTAATTTGACCTTCTCCTGCCAAAATAGTTCTCAACACTAAATTTCTTAATGCACCCCATAATCGCTCTGTATTCACTCCTTTCTGTTGTAAGAAAGTCCATAACGATTTAATGGTCCATTTCATGCCTTTACAAGCGTTAGCATCATCATTTTTATCATAGCTTGTTGACAATTTGTTTATTGAATAATTTGTCAAATGCATATATCGATCATTAAGCGTTTCTGTACGCTCACTATATTTAACGGAAGCAAAACGTGCCAATCCGTCTGTATGCATATAAACACGCAGAGGGTTCAATGACGTAACAAGAACGTACAGTCGTAAATCAAATTTACTTCCATTAATCAATAACGGTCTTTCAATGTATCTGCAAATAAGAAGAAGAAAAAAAATCAATTATATCGCGTTCTGTAAATTGATCGCATTCTTATTCTTACCGTTGTACTATTAGAGGCTTTCGTTTTGGAATTTGAGACCAACTGTTGACTACACGAATGCCAGTTCCTCTTGCGGAAGCGGGTGGTTTTATGATCCACTTTGTATTCTTTTGACTATATTTATGCCATGACTGTCGTAGCAAATTTAAATCTTGGGGGATAATAAATGTTCGCGGCATGAAGCCAAATTCTTTTTTACCATGTCGTGACATTAGTGTCTGCAAATTTCGCCAACAGCGATCCTTTCTTCCGATTTGAAAACTACCCGGTAAGTGATTAAACTTTTGATATGAGTGCAATGTCTTGAAGCATCCTGATTTCATATGTTTACCCCAAGTGCCAACCCAATTTCCGTTCGGTTCTGAAAAAGATTCGTATTTTGCATCTGAAGCTTTTGTATCGTCTTGTGCTATACATTTTAAGTATTGGATACATAGAAATTGATTTGCCAACATGAACACAAGTACAAATTTTTTCATCAATAATTTTTTTTATTTTGTTTATCGCGTGGTTTGAAGAAAGAGAAAATAAGAAATGAATTTCAATAAGAGAGAAATTATATACTAATAAAAATAAATGGCAAACACATATAATAATCAAAACATACATCGATATTAATTTGAATTTTTTTAGCACATATTTGTATAAATTAGGCTTGTGTTCATGCATGTGTTATCAATTTATGTCATATATAGCAGCATAACGGCACATTCCAGAGAGAAAATAATAAATTTGTACTACTCACTTTTCATTAGTCTAAAACCCGTGTTGAGTAAAACTTTGCGCACCAAGAGTGGTGTTATTGTTGTTAACTTCCATTTTAGTATTTTATGAATGGCAGGTGGCATATCTGGACCCTTGTCTTCAAAGGTCGCAAATGAAATATATGGAGGTACAAATGGAAAGAGTGATGGAGCAAGTGGATGTTGTAATACGCGACCACCTTGAACACATTCGGTATTTATTGTTAAATTTTTGGCACAATTAAATGCCAAAGAACGTTCTGAGCTGCTTAACGAAATAGAAGATTCATAATTATCTTCTGGATCAGTCATATCATCGTCAATAATTTGATTTCCCGGTCCATAGAGCATAGGTGGTTCTTCTTCATCATCTTCGTCATCATCTTCATCATAATCAATTTCGCTATGTTTACTACTAGAAATATTATTGTTCTGTTGCATATTTGATGCTGCTACGCCATTATAATTATTAGTACTGCTACCACTGTTACTGCTACTGCCATTGGTGAATGTTCTTGACGATTCTGCCGAATGAACTAAAGAACTGCTTGAATTTTGATTTTTCCACAAACGAGGTTTATGTATTGGAGATGAACCGCGAACTAATGAACCAATTTTAAGGCTCCGAATTTTAGTTTTAGGTGAATAACGAAAGTGATTCGAGGAGTTATTTACTACATTATTTTTTGGATTAGTAACAACACTACGATGTGTGGGTGATCGTCTTTCTTTTAATTCACGCGAACGTTTTGCAGAATTATCAGCGAAATCATCTAAATAATTTGTTCTATAATAATAATCCTGAGATGCTGATTCGCTGCGTGCTCGCATTCCTCGCCTACTTTCATGCCAAGAGTAATATTCATAATCGTCATTTGGATCAAAGTGCTCTAATTGAACACTTTTTCCATCAACCTGTAAATTATTGAATCGATATTTGTAGCCATTTACAGCTACAGGAATATCTTGCTTATTGTTGTAATCATAATGATTCGGTAATTCATGCTGTTCTTGACGCCAGTTATCTTTATGATGATATCCGTTCGAATTTGCTGTTGCTTGAGCACTTCTCATATTATTATATTGATAATGTGCACCCCTAAGAGGTGATAAACATTCACTACGACACCTTCGTCTTAACCTAAGCGAATTTGGCGAACGATATTGATAATTACTCTTTGCTGGCATTGTATACTTGTTTTGTTGATGATGATTATGATGATTAGAACTCATTTCAAAAACACTCATATGCTGCTGTTGACTATGATATTGCTCTTTCGGTGAGGTATTAATGTGATGGAGCATTGATTCATTGTAGGGAGGTTTGTAAGTGGATTGATGATAATGTTCCATATAATTACCATTACTCGGCAGTGAAGATTTATGCTTAAAGTCCATACGCGAAAACTGGTTAGTGATCTAAAAATAAATAAGAAACAACAAAAAAAGAATATTTATTAGGTGCAACTTGATTGTGGGAGATTTAAATTAATTTATTTTTTTTTCTTTGAGACCTGATCTAAGTTCACCATGATTCTCAAAAGAAAAAAAAGTCTTTTTTTATTAGCGGAAGAAGAAATTTTATTTCAATTTTGCTAGTTCAAAAGACGCATGGAGACTAAATATTTTTCGTATATGTGAAATTAAAGCACATGTTTTTCTTCCGCTCTTTCGCTCTCTCTTTTTTTGTTTCGCTCATTTTAAAATTCTCAATTTTTTTATTGCCGTTTTCGAATACTTTTGTGCCATCACTCAAAAAAATAATCTCATTTAGGTAATAATAATACCTTACAAGTGCACTTCAACATAATTATCTCAACAAAAAAATTGTATGCATGCACCAACACCACTTTCGCTTATAAAATAATTTTCAAATAAAAAATCTAGATAATGATATCCTTGAGGTAAAATTGAAAATTTGTTTTGTTTAAACCTGTCAAAAGGTCATTGAAACAAAAATGAATGAAAAAAAAAATAGTAATTGTTGGGGAAAATTGCAGACATACACACAGTATAAAAATAATTCATTCGGAATATTTCGTAATGGCTCTTTCAATATCGAGGAAAAAAAAAGTTTTCCAGATGTACACATATTTCAAATTCCATGAATTTTCTTTCTCCTATTTTATTTACGCTTAAATTTTTTCTTCATATTTCAACGCCTTTTCAAGTATTTTTTTGACTGCAAATTTATGGACGAAACTTAACAACATTTGCAATTTTCATTGTTTCTGTTGCTAACTAACTTCCACTTGAGTATGAAAAGTTTTTCGATTAATTTTTACTATATCGCGAAAAACACACAACCCTTTTCATCCAATCAACCTAGAAATGCACAAACCATAAAATGAAGTTGAAAAGAAGGAGTAAAGGCGTATGTTAAAGTTTGCTATTCTACATTTCCTTTACTTAAATGAAATTCTTATTTGCTTTTTGAAAAAAAATTATGTTTGTATTACTTTTATGGTTTCATAAAAGCGCACATATTCATCATTTTAGAACTATTTTATTTTCTTCTATCTATTTTTATAACAATAAAATTTAAGTTAAAACTGACACATGATGATGCGTATTTTCATTTCAAGGTATTTAAAGTAGAAAGATTCAATGTCGTAATCGAGAGAAACTCAGTGAATTGATTCTCTCTAAAAATGACACAATCGAAAGGAAGAAAAAGGAAAATTTTCTTCTTACATGATCACAGTGACATAGTAACATTGGTAGTTGAGTTTCGTGACAATCCATCGTAAGATTTGTCAGTTGTCGGCACTTTTATATACGTAAGCAAAAATAGTAAAAAAGGAACTCTCCAGTCAGTAAAAGATACAAAATTCAATTGCATAAAATAATGTATGTCATTTTGTTCCAGTTATAACAGTGACATAAGTCTAATTTTAGAATAGAAAATTAATTTAAAATAAATAAAAATATTTTTTTATGCAATCAATTCACTCTCATTAAGCTACTATTATTTCACAATTTAATTTGCAATTTTTTCACAACTAAAATTATACAAATTGAAGCGTTCAGTGATCCACGAAAACTAAACTTGAAAACAGAGAAACAGTAAGTCTAAAGGCATTTTCAGTGAGAGCTTACAAAAGGAAAGAAAAAAAGAAAAATTGTTTCAAGTGAGAACCAAAATAAAATATACACGAAGTTCGCAAACTAGTAAACTAATTTTCATGATATCGACACGAATACCGAGGAAATTGAATCGAAACGAAGCGAGAAAAGCGAATTTTTCTCTTTGATAATCGTTTACTGTGTTGCATACTTTGTATTTGTTTAAAATTAACATTGTAAACAGGAAATAATAGCTGTGACTTCGAAAGAATATTAACACACATTTTGAAAATCTCAATTACACTGGCTATCATTCACAATCACTCACACGCATATTTTCCTCTTCTCATCGATTCTAGAAACACAATCGAATTAAATACACACACGAGCATGCAAATGATTTCATGTATCATGACCTATCTCAATAATTTGGCATAGACTATTAATATGCACACATAAATTTTGTTATATGATACCACATTTTGCCACTTTTTTATGATTTACAACTAATTTTAGTCATATAAAATAAATTGCTGACTAATTGATTAAGTCATTTTGACTTGTAGTCAATAGACATAAAAAAGTAATTTAATATCATTCATTTTTGTTGTTTAAAACTATCTAAACATTCCCTAAAATTCACACAACATAAAAATAGCAAAATGTGATGAAACGATTTATACACGAACTAAGCAATTCATGCATTGAATGAATATTGAAAAATAATATTAAAAGAATCACTTTTTGTCTTCCTTCAATTCCCTCAAACGTCTCATGTTATAAACCGCTAATTTTAGAATGAGAAGGTGAAGGAGAGAATGCTATTTGATTCTTACTTGATATTCACTATCCAACACAATGTCAACAATATTACACTTTTTAAAGCGCTTCATAATGCGCTGCGGCTTTTGTCTTTTAAGATTTATATATGCACGATAAAATTTTATCACAATGAATCTATTGTCTCGTTAAACACACAGTGATGAACAGTGAAAAGAATGAAAGAGCTTTCAAACACTAGTGGTGTGCACAGAAGGAAGTTATATTGAAAACTGAAGAGCGGATGGAGTGAAAAGAAGGAATATAAAGTAGCGAGGATAAGCATGAAAAGACTGTGCTTGCTTTCATTTCAATACAAGTGGCGCGCTTGATTGTTGTTTTTTTCTGTTCGTCCTGCACATGAACAATTTTTTTTGCATTTGAATATATCTATGTATGAGGGTGAAATTTATTTTGGTTTAGAGTCTAAAAAATCACTGCATTGCCTTGATTTGTTGAAATTTGAATGCTAAGTTCTGATTTTGCTCTGTATTTTACCAAAATTGCACTATAATAATGTTTTTGGGGAAATTAGCCCTATTACATAAATTTATAGCGACATATTTAATTAATATGAAATGAGTGCGAGGACTAAACTGAAGGACTTTGTCTTATGTTTTTTTCTATTCATTCGCTACTGCTGTGAACATATATTCATTCAAGTATTGTTTATGCATTTATTGATTGCGATAAAATGCAATTGCCACTCAACAGAGTTCTTCCTATGATGGCATAATTATCCTCAATATAAGTTTACTTTGCTTGAAATGAATGTTTGTTTAAAGCGTGTGATTATCATTTTTCATTCATTCACTCACACGCTTGCGTTGGGTTTACATTTTCACTCGCATGTGCCATATTTTATTTTATCAAAGAATAGAGGAATTAGGTCATTGCATCTTTACTTGCACTTTTTTAAGGGAAGAAAATGCGAAGATACGAAGAAGAATGAAGAAACAATTTTTACGCAGTTTCAATGTCTGCATCGGAAAGTTTTAAATTTTCATTACTTTATGAAAATACAATTTTTTGATTGTAATTTGCCGCGAATCATGCACAGCAACAGAAAACACATTTTGTTTCTTTTCTTATAATGACTGCTTGTGGTGGACGACGACATGTAAAAATTAAATTTCACAGTATAAACTCCATTATTATCTAGAGATTATTTACTAAATGAGTCATTGATCGAAAAAAGCCTTCATTTTATTGCCAAATAGGCGCACACAAAGAGTTTTAAAGAGCATTTTAAACGAGATGCTTATGTATTTTCATTGAGAATAAAAAATACTATGAAAAAGTAAAAATAGAACTTTTACTCACTATCAAAATGCAAGATTTCCTTCGAATATAGCCTTTTGTTGGTCTTGATTTGATCCTTTTCGATAAAAGCTTATTATTTCTTGCAGAATATCACTTTGACGAGCTCTTTTATATGGAGAAATTTAAATTTACTAAAATACCAAAATTCACATTACTTTTTCGCTGAATTCACCGTCTTATCTCGATAACAATAATTTCAAACACTGCGCGCGATCATTAACTTTGATATTTATCACAATGAAATGGAAACTTTTATCCAGAAATATGTAGATTTTTCAAAAACAAATTGAATATCAAATTTATAAAAATAAATAATTCACAACAATGTCGTAATAAAAAACAACAATCAACACAAAACTTTTCAAAAAGTAACAGTTGCTGAATAAATTTCAACCTTATAAAATGTAAGGTTCTCAAACATTTTAAAAATAGAAATTCAGTTACATTCAATTAAATAACATGATCATATCAAAATTTCAAAAGTTGATCTCACACATGTCTTCCATTTTTTAAAGCGAATGAATTTTATAGCTTTGGTTGCCTTTTTGTGTGCATTTTTTATTACGCACTTTAATGTTTACAAATTTTTTTATTAAATATTTTCTGAGAGGTGCGAAGCATACGAATGTATAAAAAAAATATGGGAGGGAGGTACAACAAAATAGTGGCAGATGTTGCAACAAAATAACACAATTTTAAAATCATAGCCTTCAAACAATAAATTTAAAATTTATTAAATGTTTCTTGATTGTAATTTTCACCATTTTTGCCACTATATGAAAATAAATAAGGTGAGATATATATGGAACATAAGTCTTAACTTTCCATTTTGAATTTTCTTTAAACTCTTGTTGCTGCTGCTTTAGGTGTGTAATTTACTCACCATAAACAAGCTCTCTAATTTTGTTGCCAAAATACAATGTAATCAAGCTGTTTGGAAAGGGAAAAAAATCGTGTCATGGTTTCATTCTTATGCATGTTGTTCGAGGTCCATGTGAGTCGTAATTGCAACCTATAATTTGAAATTATTGCTGCTGTTTCGATTGAACCATTTTTCTTTTCTTTTTTTTTGCAATAAATGTGGTTGTGTGACCATTTTCACACAACAAAGAAGCAGAAAAAGATGATGAGACAATTCATATGTGAACACGGCAAAAAAAATACAGAAGAAGATGTGAGAGAAAATAGAGGCGTAAACAGGAACGTCTTTGATGCAATATTTTTTCTCCATTATTAATCAGCGGCGGCGGTAAATGTGAAAAGAACACAAATCACAATGCACAACTTCCTCGTGCTCATAGTTTTATGAAAGAAAGAGTAGTGTATGTTTTCTATCCACATTTATAGCATAGCCGAATTGAAAGAGAAATTCTCCAATTGAAATATAAAAAAGTGTCAGCTTTCAAAGGAGCGACGTTTTATTCACATCTCTCTATTCATGTGGTAGTCTCTGTCTCCTTTGATGTGCTTTGTTGATGCTTAATAACAAAAATATTTATGAAATCATTCTCAATAAGAAATATCAGATTGAATCGCATGTTAACTTTTTCAATTGATCTAATTTTGACCGAAATAAGAGAGAAAGAGCGAGACATCAATCGAATTTAAGAATGAAGCACTTCATAACATTCATGATGATCCTTAGAAACGTCAACAGATGAAAGTCACAAATCCGTTTGTTTATTTATTTTTCACACAACTATCGGAATCGTTTCATTTTTTTCTACTGAAGCACATCGCTACTTTGACACTTTCATGACACATAAAAAATACATGCAGCAGTCTCTTTTTTTTGTGAAAAGAAAAACTTTCGATCTGAATAAACAATAATAATAGACATCACAGTCAAGTTACTATTTTTGTGTTTCCTTCAAGTACAGATGGTTTTCACAAAACTATTCGAATGTAAAAAATTAGTGCATATATGATGAATTTAAAGATAAATCTTAATACAATTTATTTTTAAATTTTAACGGTTTTTGAAATTTTAAAAATTTTCAAATTTATGAAAACCGTTAAATTAATAAACTAATATGACAAAAAGCAAAAAACCAGAAAAGAAATTTCTTATGAAAACATTTGAATAAAATGTGTAACTAATCCTGAATTGTTGATGAAGGATCTACATTATTGTATCTTTTGTACCAGCAGCAGCGAACTGTTTGTGTTTCATACTGTAGCATAGCTGATTTGTTTGAATATAAATAAATAAATATGAGCGCTGGGTTAAATTTACTTGAAATTCATCGCACATTTTATTATTCTTCTACAACCCTAATCTAATTTCACTGCAAAAAAAGCTGAAAAAAGATGCAATCACAGTGAGTGAAAAGGGATTCGTTGTTTGATGCTATTAATTCATTTTTAACCCTTCATTAACTAGTATAAACGAACGTTACAGAAATCATTTGTTGTTGATTCGTACGTATGTGTGTATTTATAGACATTTCACACAATTACCCCTTGTTAGCTTCAAATAATTGCTGTTGGTATGAAATAAAAACTTTTTTTTTCAGACTCATCTTTGTTTCCTAAAATGATGATGAAGACTACAAAATGTTTGTTAAATAGAGGAGTGTCCTTATTTCTCTCTCACCCTAATGTAAAATTATGATGATAAAGTCATATGCATGTAGAGATGCAAGAAAGGAAAAATTAATTGTGTGTGAGTATGATAGCTTCCTGAATTGTTTTCCTGAAGAGAGCAAGTAAATGAATAAATTTCCGTATAATAAGAAGACATTTCAACAATTCTTGATGTTTGAATAAAATTTGCAAATTTTAACAATTTGAATCTAAAGTGTCAATTAAAATTTTCTCAAAATCAAATGATTAATTCACTTCTGTCTTCTGTTCATTCATGAGTAGAAAATTTTCTTCAAATGAATAAACTTGAAATTGTGCGTGGGAAAATTTTGCTCCCCATTTGCAGACAGAGAGAAAAAGAAAAAGCATGAGGGTTGGTGTTAATAGGGTAATTTTCCGTTATTTTTCAGCACATCATATTTTTCCTTGATAGCAAACAAAAACAATCACACAACAAAGGGAAAAAAAGAGAAGAAGATTTTGTTTAACAATCTTTTAATTTGATAATAACTCAATAAAACTTAAACTGGTTGACAAACAAAATTTTGTAAGCCTTAAAACCAACAAAGACAAAAAAAAGAAAAAGTTTCTCTTTGCCAATTCAAACAAATATTGATTTTTCGAGTTAATTTTTTAAAATAAATTTTATATGTATTGTGTGTCAACATCTTTTTTGTTATTGCTTACTATTGTGCACATTTTTGGGAATTTTGTAATAAAATTTGATTCGGCATACTTTCCGCATTACACAATAATTTATAGCATTAGATATTTGTTTTGCAGATTAACAAAGCCATCAACTGAAATGCCATTTTTATATGCACTGTAACAACTTTATTTTTTGCAAGCAATAGTTGTGAGCCATAAATGGAATCAAAATTAGGGGCTTTTCTCACTCATTTTACATACATCAATGAAAATGAAGAATATAAATTATGTCATAATTTTTTTTTTCACTCTCTCTCTCTGTATGTTGAAAAGATTTGATCAGATGTTGCATTGCATATTGTCGTCATGAGGGGTCGAATAATAATTATTATGGTTTACCCAAGTTTTTCTTTTTTGCTGAAAATAAATAAATATGGTAGTTATTGTAAATATTTTTACGCTAAAACGGTTGTGGCAATTTTTGCGACAATATGGCTATCATTGATTTAATTTTGTGTGTATTTTTGTGTCAAGGCAAAGACACTTTGATTAATCGCAACAATTGCACTTTATAGAAATGAGCTAGAAATTTCTAGATTTCTTTTGATGAATTCTACTAAAGCGTAGAACTGTTTGCACTTGTGATTTTTGGACTTATTTACTTTTAAACTTTCTAATTTTGTAATTATTTATTTTCGTATCATTAAAGAAAATTTATCGAAAATTTTTGAAATGTTTTGTTTACATTTTGTAAAAATGAAATATTTTTTGAAAATCCGTCAAAAACTCTTAATTTTTTATTATAGAAATGCAAGAATTAGCAAATAAAAGAAACAATAATTGCAAACTTAGCAGATACAAACAGAATGAAATTAAAATAATGCTTAATTTTTGAGTTTTCTATGAAAATTCAATTTTTTTGGAATCGCAAAATTTTTTGATTAATTGTATTAAAATCGTGTTGGAAATACGAAGTAACTTCTGTCCAGCAACGATAAATTGAGCACATAAAAGATTTAAG
>JACWBX010002129.1:16022-35201 GCA_014622435.1 Polypedilum pembai | reverse complement strand
CCACTAGCTCGATATATTTTTATTCCATCTCTGGACACATTACAGTATGCAATTATGAAGACTCGTTACCTAACTTTCTCTGAATTAATCTGTTTATCAAGGGCTCTCGTTCCAATGCACTTTTTATGGTGACCATTGTACCGTTCCCTTGAAAAATTTTCGTCCAGAGTCCGAAAAACAATTTGTCTTCATAATCACTGAGCAGCCAAGGTATCAAAACCTTACAAATGTCTGAAAGCGTAGGCTGGGAATCGATCCTGGATCGTCCACAACCTAACTTTCAGAACCAGTGCTCTAACCTCTCGGCTATCGAGGCACTCAACTGCTCAATGTTTGTAGGTTTCTTTTTTGAAAAATTTGAACTTATTAAACTTATTAAGAAATTGAGTGTTCCGCGAAAGGAAAAAGTCTAGTTCAGCATTATGCAGATAATAAGAAAAATTATGCACATAATTCTTCTTCTTATCTGCATAATACCGAACCCTAATTTATTCCTAAGTGATACTTATGATAAGAAAAATTCAATCAAACATCATCCATAAAATTACTAACTAAAATATTAATTCACACATATCTCTCTTCATCTTTTCATAACCAACAACGAATGACAGTTATCAAAAGTCAAATTCATTTTATTATAACAATCATTCATGTGAAAGAGTAAAAAGATGAATCAGGTGAAGTAAAAGTAATTAATTAATTTATGACTTTGCAAGATTTGTGATGATAAATATTCATCATGGTTGAAACTTTAGTTTCAAGGCTGAGACACTTAAAATTATTTATTTTAGTTAATTTTATATAAAAAATAACTTTTTTCACTTAATTCTGTTAAATTAAGGTTTTTCAAAAAAACAACTGTTTTTTTAAATTTTTACTAATTTTCTGAAAAATCAAAACTTTTTCTTGAGATTTCAAGATGGCGCTTCAATCTAAATTTAAATTTCAAATGACCGTTAAATTAAAGTAAATAAAAGTACATTAAAAAGTGACTAAGAACAAAAGTTTGATATTTCTATAAATATTACAAATATTAAAAACAGCTGTTTACCGTATTTTATTTTTGGCCAAAAAACAGCAGTTTTACTGTTTAATTTCAGTTAATTTAGTCAAGTGTCCCAATCTTGCTAATCTCTAAGACTTTTGATGAAGGAAAATTTTGTAGATCGTAATCAGTTTAACTACTTTTCCTTCTTATTGACTCAAGATGATGTTGATTTATTGTTTTAGCTTACGGCAAATGTCATGTTATGGTTGATAGAAGATTTTAATCAAGGGGTTAGAACTCTTGATAGCGAAATCAAAGTAACCATTGAAAATAAAAAATTTTGTATGAAACTAACAAAAATTTTTTGTTAATTTGTTAGAATTTTTGTTATTTTGTTAGTTTTTTTTAATAGAGTTCTTCCCCCTTGATTTTAATGGTTTATGAGGTCAAAAAAGAAGTTTTTTTTGTGATAAAATATTTTGATTTTTCTAACTTAGTAAATGGTCATTAAACCATTACCACATTATCATTAATTAAATCAGCAGCAGTAAAAATTTTCCCTTTAGGTCTATTGTCTTTTTTCACATTTACCACAGCGGTATAAGCTCAATTTCATCATGATAAAACTCATAAAAATTCATTAACATTATCATCCACTGTCGACAATTTAATTTAAATGAGTAAAATCGTCATGGTAATAAAACAAATAAAATTTAACTTTTTTAATGAGCTCATTTTATACGAATGAATTCATTTTATACTCTAACTGATGTTGACAGCTGCTAATGAGCATTTTTTTTTATTATCACAATGCACAAACATTCATGTGAATGTTATAAAAATTATTTCATAATTAAAAAATTCTAGAAAATAATTGGACATTCTTTTATTAACTTCTTTGTAACACGCAATTCTTCCTCTTAATTATATCATGGAAAATTCCAGCAAATTAGCACAAATTATTTAATTTATATTTGCTGAAATTCAATGTAAGGAAACTTTTGTCTTGAAATTATCAAGCAAGAATTTAGTCCGTTGAGATATAAAAATTTTATAATATTTTGCACAGTACACTATGAACCAGAAAATTTTTCGTCCAAAATTCATTTAATGAAAGAATATAATTAGACAATTCCAAAATGTATAAAATGAGAGCAGTTGAGTGCCTCGATAGCCGAGAGGTTAAAGAGCACTGTTCTGAAAGCTAGGATGGCGACGATCCCTGGATCGATCCCAGCCTAGACCTTTCAGATATTTGTAAGGTTTTGATACCTTAACTGCTCAGCAAGAGTTAAGATAAGTTGTTTTTCGGATTCTGGAGGAAAATTTTCTATGGGAACGGTACAATGTTACTTGGAAAATAGTACTTTGGAACGAGAGCCCAGAGAAAAACGATTACTCTAGATGAAGATTAACTGACGAGTCTTAACAATTGCAATAAAAAATTATCGCTATCCACATCCTTGAGGTGGGATAATGTCCGTAGGAAGTAGTGCTCGAGACAACCGAAAAGGTTAAGAGAGCGTAAGGGTCTAAGCGAAGAAAAAAAAAAAAAAAAATCATAATTTTTGACTTTACAATTCTTGAAATATGACTAAAGAATTCTTTCAAAAATTCTAACAAATAAACAATTTTTGTTAGTTTAATAAAAATATTTTGAGTTTTAATGGTTAATCTGTACTCGTTATCAAGAGTTCTAACCCCTTGGATATGATGTTTGTACAAAGAACAAAATTTTAAAACTTTTGTCATCACTTAAACCGCTCTAAATTCGTAAATTCTGAACCGATTGAGCTCAAAAAACTGTTAAATGATAGATACTTAAAATACGCATATTTTGATAACAAATATGTGATAATTTTTACGTAGATGTGATCAGTGGATGCTTATAAATTATCAATAAAATATTTTCTTCTTAAAAGTAGAGCCTTTAAACTACTGGTCCGTAGCCAATTGCCAAAATCTATAAACTAGTTTCTTCTTTTACGACTCTGTTCAAAAAAGTTTTTTACAAACAGTTTGTTGCATTTAAAAGCTTTAACAAATATAGATTGATACTAACAAGAGAATTATAGACTTTTTGGTAATTTCACTCCAAATTTTACCCGTTGAAAAATTTTATTATTTAACTTGTTTTCACACCACTTTTCGAGAACTTTTTGTATTTTTGAAAAAATCAATTTTGAAATAAATTCAAAATATTTGAAATTTTAAGCTGAAATGATGTAATTTAATTTTTAGCGCAGTTATAAGTTCACTTTGGCTGGCTGGCTGCGGCCCGGCTGAGGCGCGAGATCTCGAAAACTGCAATAGCTAGAGACTTGCGGTTTTTTGTGTTAGATTTGTACTGTCGAGTTACTGGCTTATCGCTTAGTTAGAAAGCTGTCACTGATTGCACTACTCGAGAAATTGCGAATCAAAATTTCCATATTGAAAATTGTAAACAAAAATTTTTTGCGTCGATTACTAAGATTTTTTTGTCGACGCGTTTTTTGCGTCTTTCTGAATTTGAATTTGATTTAACCGTTATTTTCAGTTAAGTTTTTTAATTCATTTTTGTATAGAAAACAGTTTTAGTTTTATTTATTGAAACAAATCAGTTTTGTCTAACTCGAAATCGGAAAGTAAGCCAGTATTTAATTATTTCTGGTGACTTGAAATTGAAATCCAGTAATCAAATCGAAGCATACGTGATTCGATTATTTGATGTAAGATTTCATTCTTTACGGTAGTCGTCAACGAATATTGGAACTACAATTGATGGAATATTCGGACGAATTGAAAATTATAATGCTGAAGTTTTTAGCTACGAGTCCTATTCATCACATTACAAGCCATTAGTGATTCGAATTAATGAAGTTTAAACATAAAACACTTTTTTCAGGCCACTGTGAACTAATGAAACGAATCAAAGTCATAAACGATTCTTTTATTTTGTAATCGGCATGTCACTGATCTGGGCGACAAAAATGCGCTAAAGTCAACTGATCCGGGCAAATGACTTTCATCAATTTTTTATTAACAAATTTGTCTCAAAATATATGTCGAATTCGAATTTCGAAACATTAAAATTCTCTAACGATCGTATAAAACTACCAGGATAAATTATTAGAGAACTTCAACAAAAAATAAATACAAACAAAGTTAACAATTATTGAGCATCATCATGTCATTATATTAATAAAAAAAAGTGACTTAACCTTGTGTTAGATATTAAAATAAATGTCCTTCCATATCTATAGAAACTGACTTTCATGGTCAACGATAAATCATAATTATGTGTTTATTTTCTCTCTTCTTGCTGTGATTTCATGTGTGTGTTATGAACTTGCAATTTCTAAAAGCTTTTTTCATTGTCAAATATGAGATAAATGGCGATTGTTCATTCGCATGCTGCTTTATAGTGAAAGAAAAGTGCTTTAAATGGATTTTTATATTGTCTTTATCGATTCAATAACTTGTGAAATATTTTTCTCTTCAAAAAAAAACCCACAAAGAAATAACAAGATTCATTCTGCCTTTATTGACTGTCATTTATCTCTCTTAGGTGACATAGAAAAACTTTCTCTTTCGTTTACTTTCAAAATTATGGTTTTCATGCTGTATCGCAAATTCTTATGCCACAAGGTTTATTTAAAGCCTCATCATAAGCCCTTCTTTCACCTCATTTCGTTCAAATATGGAATCTAGTTGAAATCATGCAGAAGAAGACGCTCTGATTCCATTCATGCGTCAAATCCAGCGAGAGAAAATTTTTTCCTTTTGTTAAGCTCATGAAAAGTAAAAGTGAAACTGGATCATCTTCTGTTTCTTCATACACACATATAAGAAAGAGACAGTGATAAATTTAAAGCACTTAAGACTGCGTTTGCCGTATCACATGGTGCAGACAACAAGAAGGAACTTTTTACGTTTTACCAGATTGCAGAAATGTTTTAACATCAATCATCAATTACGCTGTTTGTAGAAATGAAAATGAATGACCTTATTATGACAATTCATAAGCAATAAAGCTTTAATCAGTAAAATGCTTTAAGACAGAGTTGAAACGCAGTTAAATTGCTTTTTCACCACTAAATTAATTTTCACCACAAAATTCTTTACAATTTGTTCAGCAATATTCAGCTAATTCAGCTAAATTTTTTGTAAACAAACAAATTTAATTAGTGAAATGAATTTTCGCAAATTTCATCACAAATACTCGTCAAAATGAATTGAAATTAGTACAAATCGAACGAACATTAAGTAAATTGTCTGTATACAATGCAGTGGAAGTAATTTGAACAAAATTTGAAGCAAAAGAAACGAAAATTTGAAAATTGGCAATTATTCAGTTCTCGATTTTGTTCGCTTGCTTTCTTGCTTTGTCTGCCTTATTTGAAATTTCTCAGCCATTTGCCAACTTTTCAACTCTGTTTTAATGAAACTCGATGATATGCCGAATAGAAATTCAAATTGTAAATCTTACATCAAGTCAGAAACGCATGGAAAACTTACAAAAGTCACAAAAATCTCATCATAAATCATTTCTATTTTTCCTGCATTATTATTGCTTACGAATGAATGAAATCAATCAATTTTTCTGCTCGTAGGCCGTGTAATGGAAAAATTTACGCTTGGGACAAATAAGCGAGATTGTATTTATTATTCTATACTCAATTGGATTTTATGTTTACCTCTTTTTGTTCCTTTTGTTCGAATAAAATCAATGTTCGATTAATTTCAATTTTTCAAAATCACTATGGAATTTAAAAAAAAATTGTTTGACTTTATTGGTTTTCAATTAATTTAATTAGAAGACATATATGAATAATTAAAATTAAGTAAATTCCGAAAAAGAGCTTGAACTTGACTTTTTTGCGCTTCAATAACCTTTTCAATGAATTTCATTTCATTAAATTCTTCATTACAATTGACGTAGCAGACAATAAAACTTTAAATTATTGTCAATTTGCTAGAGATTCTTAAGCCTCATTGAAACCACAAACGTTGACGAAAAACTCTTTCCTCAAGCTTGTAAGTCAACTGTCTAGCTAAAAGTTATCTTAATAATTTTATTCAATTTATTTAAATTCACGAGTAAATATTTTTTTCGAAGGAATGGACGATGAGGCAAAAAAGGCAAAGGGACAAATTTTATCCCTTTCCATACAAAAAAGAGCAAGAAAACAATCTTTTTCTTGCCCCAGTATCCATCCATTTGTATTTTTGCTAATGAGTGATTTGAAATTTCTGAGGAGAATGTGTGAAAATTGGGAAAATTTCTTCGCATCAACGAACATTGACTTGGTTGAATTTTGCAAATCACTAATTTTGTTCTTTTTAACAGCATCAAAATTTTCCCTTCTTATTTGCCAGTGAGAAATTTAGTCCGCAATTTTCTAATATTTCCCCCGATCCGGACTAAATTTAGTTTGACGGCCAGACTATCCGGCCAAATTTTCATATAAATAAACTGATATTTTTCAGAATCCTCTAATTTTTCCTAATATTCGGACTCCGGCTGCCGAACTTGGTGAAGGACTGAAATTTTTTCTGATATTTTTAGATCCAGCCGCCGTTTTTCGTCTAGTCTAGTCGGATTCCAACTGATAAAAATATTTCTCATTGGGTTCTTCCTTATTACAAAAAGTAATTTAAATTTCTTGACCTCTCAAAGAAATTCTTGGTTGAATGTCAAGGCTTTCTTATTTATCATGAAACTGTCTTAAGTGCTTGTCCATCTCTGACTGTGTTATTTATGATTATGATTTGATATGAAAAATTGTCTGTCAAGTATTATAAGTCATAAAGTTCAAATTATATAACATCTCATGTAAGTAAGAAAAAATTTTCTCTACCATTTGTTTTAGTTAAATCTAGCAAACAAAAAATTATGGTTTTATCCTCAACTCAATTCACGAGATAATCAATCAAAACTTTTACATTAATTTGAAAAATATCTTAAAAAGAAGAGAGCAAACTAATTAAATTCATCATCACCAAAGAAAATTAGGGTTTGGCACTTGACTTGAATGCGCAACTTGCATGTAACTTGACTTCACAAAATTGTCTCTAATTCATTCAAATTTTATTTAATTTTGTCAAAATCTTTAGTAAATTTATAAGAAATTCAATAATTCTTAAATTTACCAAAAATTTGATCAAAATAAATAAAAACTTAAAGAGATAGAACAATTTTTGTGTAAGTCAACTTGCATGCAACTTGACTTATTCAAAATTTTCTCTAACTCATTCAAATTTTATTTATTTTGGTCAATTTTTTTTGGTAAATTTAAGAATTCGTTGAATTTCATATAAATTTGTTAAAATTTTGCCAGTTTAAGTAAAACTTGAGTGAATTAGTGAAATTTTTAGTAAGTCAACTTGCACAAAGGAGTTCTGAGCTGCCTTGATGAGTCAGTGGTAAGACGCTGGCCTAGCAAGTTGATGGTCCTGGGTTCGAATCCCGAGGTGGAAGCCTTGAGGATTCTGAATTTTCAGGTATTTTTCACGCTCAGAACTTACTGCTATCGGATCGCAGTATAAAATGTAAGGTCCACCGACGAATATTACGAGAACGTCAGGATCATCCCCTGTCTTCATTAATCGTATCGTCGGAATGATGAATGACTCGTTGTGTGACGGAACACGCTTCAAATTGGAGCAGTCACATACAACGCCCTACGCTTCACAGTGGAGTAACAGGAAATCATCACAACTTGCACAAAAATATGTCAAGTATGCATACAAGTGTCAAACCCCAAAAAACTCTTTCAACCCCTTTAAGCAATAGACAATCCAATAAAAGCAGCGACTTTCTGTTTCAATTTTTAAAGTTAATTTTTCTTTATTTTCTTTTTCTTTAATCAATAGCTTTAAGCAAAAAAAGAAAGTAATGAAAGAAAATTGATACAAAGCGGCACTTTGTGAAAGCTTTGAGATTAAAAAGAAAACAAAAAAAAGCAACACAAAATTATTGTGTTGAATTTATATAGCAATAATAATCGAGAATTCGAAGACTCTCACTTGGCAAATAAATGAACAAAACAGAAATAAAAATTATTCATCATGAAAAACAGCTAAAAATATGAATTTTTATTTGGATCATTCTAATTCATTGTCACGTGTGAGAGTCATTAGAAATAAACTTACTTTGCACAAGTAAGTAATAAATATCAATGTTTGGGTGGAACGAAAATTTTCGTCTAGAAAAACTTTCGGTACATCAAATTTCACCCTAACTTTTCTCAGTCAAATTTTTACAGTTGAAATTTTGGAAATATTTTCGAGCATTCTTGAATGAAATTAAAACTTAAAATTTAAAAATTTAAAATTTTCTCATTCAGTTTTTTTCATAACCGAAAGTTTTCCTGACCGAAAATTTTCGTTTCATCCAAACAACTTTTCCTATCAATGTCAAAGACTTTGTCTTTCTGCTTTCATCGCACATATAATGAAATATACCATTTGTGTTAGATAATGGACAATAATGTTAATAACTCAATGATATTAACATTAGATAAATGAAACAAAAAGCTTTTAATGATTAGATTTTGTGGTTTTCAATGCATTTTAGTGAAATTTTTGAAATAACTTTTAAAGAAGTTTCATTTAAAGCTTCAAAAACTGCTGAAAATTTTTTAAATTAATCAAATTAAAATTTATTTAAACACGAAGAGTTGACAGCTTTTACGAAAAATTTTGAATGATTTTCAAGGTTTGAGAATTCTTTTGTTTTTTAATTTATAGAAATTTTCCTAGTAGTTTCAATCGAAATTTTGACCGTTGAAAAATAAATTTCAAACGTATTTTCACACTCTTTTTCGAAAATATTTTAAATTTTCGAAAATTTCGAAACACGTTTTCGAAAATAAATTTAAAAGTAAAAAGAAAATATTTAAAGTTTTAAGCTAAAAGGATGAGAAATGTAGCCTGTTCTAGTTGTATAATAAGTTCTTTTATATCAAAGAACATTAATAAATAACTAAATGATGTTATTTAAGTTTTTAGCGCATTTTTGGTAACAACAATGCAGCTTATACATTCACTTTGGTTGGCTGGCTGCTTCTGAGATCTTGAAAATTATAATAGCTAGAGACTTGCGGTTTTTTATGTTTAATTTATGCCAAAAAGTTAGTGCGGCGACGCATAGTTAGAAAGCTGTCACTGGTTGCAGAACTCGAGAAATTGCGAATTAAAATTTTCATATTGAAAACTGTAAACAAAAATTTTTTGCGTCGATTACTAAGATTTTTTCGTCGTCGCATTTTTCGCATCTTTTTTCATTTCAAATTCAATTTAACCGTTATTTTCAGTTAAGTAAAATCTGGTTTTAAGATGAATTTGAAAATCAAAATCAATTGAAATTATTGTGACACTTGAATAATACGAGATTCGCGTCTTTAATTTTCATATTTTCAGTGAAAATAAATACAAAGTTGATTACGATTGAATTTTTTCTTGTATACTTGAATATGGTTAAACCATTAGAGTTTATATTCAAAGAAGCTGATTTTTGTAATCAAATTAAAATGCTGACAACTAAACATGAAGTTCTGCAACTTAACTTTGCTGTGACAATTGTATTTAAGGTTTAAGCTTCTGTTTATAAAACTAATTTGTTAACAAACACTGATCCGTGGCCCCAAAAATGCGCTAAAGTACACCAATCCGTAAATGGGTACTTGGCATCTTGTTTATTAACAAACTTTTCCAAGTTTGAATAATTTCGAAAAATCATAGTTGCATGACGGGGACTTTTTCGGAATTCACTAACGGTCGATTGAAACTATCAGGGAAATTTTGTAAAAATATTCTTATTCCAAAACAACACGCTTACAGTTGGACTGATTAAAAACTTCATTTAACTGTTTTTGATTTGACTTATAATTTAGATCCAGACGAATCGATTTGTTTGAATTTTACTTTTGAGTTATTCAATTTTTATTTAAAAATTTCAACTAAATTTAATCGATCAAAAAACTTTAACTAAATTCCACTAAGTTAATCAATCAGTGTTTAATTTTTTAATTGAATAAAACTTAGTTGATTTCAGTTACACAGGCAACCTGTAATTGCCTGTGATAATATTTACAAAAAATTCCGCTATGGAAATTGTAAATGGCGCCTAAATCATTTTGAAGCGCCATCTGCAATTTCCATAGCGGAATTTTTTGTAAACATTATCACAGGCAATCACAGGCTGCCTGTGTAACAACACTGGTTGATTTTTAGTTAGTCGCAACTAAATTTCAAAACATTTTCGAACTCTGAAAATAACTGGAAAAGGCTGGATACGAAAATTACAAACTTTTACGAAAAATAAAAATTTTTTTATCCCCTTATCTAACCAAAATGAATCATAAGATTTGTTTTCCTTCAATAATTTGATCAAATAAAACTTTTATGACATAAAAATGTTTTACTTTGTATTTTGATCAAATAAATTTATTATTATCTTATCTAGAATGTTAACGAAGCAAAGAATTAGGAAATGGAATCATGGTAGTGAGTTTTTTCACGCAATATAAACTCAATGATTGAGAAAGATTTGTCGGAAATAAAAGAGAATGAATGAAAATGTTTGCCTGTCTCGACACTTCCTGTCGTTGTGTGATTTGAAGGATTTTTTCTTTTTCTTGATTTATTTTGAAACTGACTATTAATTTTGTCAAGTGAAGAAGATAATAAATGGTTGTTATCTGATAATTGTCTCATGTTTGACATGCAAAACACATGTTATTAAATATGTAAGTCGACTGCAATTATCTGGATCAAATTTGCCATGAACACGAATATTGTCATTTTCTCACTTTTTGTCCTAGTCATGATTTTCTTTAGTGCGTGTTAGAATGTCTATTTTATGCTAAATTAATTAAAATTGAGCAATCATTTGTGTGAAATTATTGATTTTTTTTCTAGGGTTCGGCACTTGTATACATACTTGACTTGATTTTGTGCAACTTGCATGACTACTTGACTTATTTTTATGCAAGTTGACTTACTAAAAAGTTTCTCTGATTAATTCAGTTTTTATTTATTTCAATTAATTCTTGGTAAAAATTAAGAATCATTGAATTTCTTATAAATTTACCAAAATTTTGATCAATTTAAATAAAATTTGAGTGAATTAGAGACAATTTTGATTAAGTCAACTTGCACAAAAATATGTCAAGTATACTTGCAAGTGTTGAACTCTAATTTTTCCACTTAAAAGCCTTCTAATCGTATCACAAAAATAAATTTTCATCTACAAAAATTACTTTATTTTCCATCCAATTAAAAGTCCTTTTGCGACTTTGAGAATTTTTAATTACTTGACTTCTTAAGAAATAGTTTCTACTTCCAAAAATAAATAAACTTTTCCTCGTGTAAACTGATAAGTTTCTTTCCCAATTTATTTCAATGCAAAAATTACAAATTTAATTTTTCATTTCTTTCAACCGAGCAATTTAATATCCACAAACTACCTAAGAAAAACTTTAAAAAATTTCTCTGTAATTTGAGAAGCTCATAAAAACACTCATTAAAGAATTTTCCTTCTTTTAAAGCTTAAAATAGTCTAAAAAGTTTTCTACATTTAATGCTTAAATTCCTCATCACTAAAGTCTCAAGTGCTCTCTATTTCTCGTCTACCAAAAGAAAAAAAAAGGTTGCGCTTTTCTCCTTTCTAAAGTATGTGGCACAGATGAAATATTTTTAAAATGATCTTATAATGCGAGAAAAGGCCTTCAATCTTCTTCCTTTTTCACTGTTTTGGACTTTGTAAAATTTGTAGCATTTAATGTTGAGGTTTTTTACTTCAAGGATCGATTTTTTTATAGGTGTTTGATATATGTGTAAGAATTTTCTGTGATTTTTATGACTTTAAGGATGTTCATAAAATGTGAAAGACAAGGACAACAAGAATAAAGTTTTGTCCTTATAAAATGAAATTTATAAGCATTAAAAATAAATGTTCATAACAATTTATGAACACTATCATAACTGTTATTAAATCATAATAATGACTGGCATTTACATGATAAAAATTTTATTTTTTGAAGAAAATTTCAAAATTTAAAAATTCGTTAATTTTTGAAATTTTTCTGTTAAAATTTGAATTTGAATTTCTCAAAAATACGTTACACTTTAAGGAAGTTCATAAAATAAGAACAATAAAGACAAGGTTAAGTAGATTAAGAAAGAATTTTTAATTTCTGTCTAAAAATTTTAAAAGTTTTTGATCATAAATAAGAAATTTCAACTAATTAGTTTGCTTAATTATTTTTTAAATTGATATTTTCATGATGAAATTTCAGAAGGAAAAAAGCTCTAACAAAAGATAAACAAAAAACCAACAAAATGAAAAGAAGTGTAACCAAGTCAAAAACGAAATAATAGCAAACTCGCTCGATTCTTCAAATCGATTTCAAAAAATGTTTTATTTCTGCTTAATCAAGTATAATTCATACAAGATAATCGAGGTTGGGTAGAGTAGAGGGAAATTAGGTTAGCTTTTCTACAAATACATAAATTAATTCTAACACTATTGCCTTTTAAAATAATTATCTTACATTTTTGTCGTCTGACCTCGTGGACTTGTTACAACAAAAAGAAAGAAAGAAATTATAACAGTTTTTCAGGGGAATTTCTGTTATAAAATTCAAAATATTACGTTACGTTACTTATTTCATAAAATCTTTAATTCTTTACAACAATTGCATTGAAAATGTTTGAATCGTTCCGTAACAAAGAAACAAAAATCAAATAATGCAAAAAAGAATTTATAAAGTTTTAAATTTTTCTTTCATTTCCTAATGAGAAATGATTAAGTTCACTAAAAATATCAATTGTAAACAATACTGAAGCGTTTTTACAATTTTAGAAGCTTAGAAAGTGACATTAAAAAATTTGGATCGTAAATTTGTCATGAAGATGTCGAAAAATAGTGAAAGAAAAATTTCTTTCGTCATAGATGTTTTTCCGTTTCAATTTTGAATAAATATTTTCATTGCTTTTCTGTTAAAATTTTAGCAAAAAGAAGATTTTTTTAACTTTTCCTTTCATATTTACTAACAAAATATATCTAGCTAGCTAAAAATCAATATCATTGTAACTGACGGATTGAAACCCAAGAGTTGGCGCCTAATAGCAGAAACTTATTATTGTCATCCACATATTTATTATTATTAAAATTCAAATTTGAACTTCCTGAAAACCAAAAAATACGTTATTGTGGCTGAAATACGACTTTATCGATATCAGCTTTATGAAAAAGCTTTATTTAAGAGTTCTTATGTTGTTTATTTAATAGTTCAAAATAAGAGTTTGACTCTTTTTAAAACAATCGTCCTTCTAGTCTGGAAATTGAGAGCGGAAAGAACTAGAATCGCGCTCGGACTCGCTTTTTATAGTCGATCCGAGATGACAGAATTTATAACCTATTCAAATTATTATAGCAGTTACAAATAATAACTCGCTCTCTAAGCGACAACGTTATGATTTCCTTTTCATTTATTTTGCATGTCACAGCAAGTAAATAAAAATTTCTAAAGTATTTTTGTTTATTCAGATTTTCAACAATATTTTAAAATCATCAATTTGAAACGCAAAAATAACAAAAATATTTTCACCTTGAAAAAGCTTTAATATTTTCACATGTAAAAAACTAATAAAATATTTTTGGAGCCAAAAAAAAAATAAATAAATCTCTCAAAAACACAATTGTCATTATCATTCTATAGCTAAAAAAAATCGATTTTTTTAACTCACCATTCATCATTCATGAAGTTCTTTCTGTGTCTCTGTCTGCCTCTCAATTACAAATGAATTTAACTAATTGACGAATCCGCTGTACGCGATGATGTCATTTCTGATCCAGATGTCGTTGTTGTTGCTGCCATTGATGTTGTTGTTGTCATAATCTCATCACAGCCATTAATGACCAACAGTTTGTTATCAACAATTCGTTTCTGTGAATTTCCATTTTGTGTGATATTCCCATTAGTCTCAGTAATTTCATTTTTCTTTTTATTTATCATACCCGTACCGGCATTATTCATATCTGTTTCGATGCTTATCATCACATTATCATTATTTTGTTGAAGAAATGTTGTCTCTTGCTGTGTCTTCTCGCCATTACGAATAAGATTTTCATCATTTTTACGACGATTGAATGAGTTGAGTAAATTTTTTGGATGTTTTGGATGTGTTGAAATATTCATAAATAAAAATGGCAAAATTGTTTTGAATTCTTTCTTAAAATTGCTGTAAGAAATGAGAAAGAAAAGAAAAAACGTAAAATAAGATTTATTTATGGTTCGGACTTGAACGTAGGCCTTCGTATCTACTTGATCAAGTTCGAACCCTAGATTTATGTTTTTGGAATTTACACAAATTTATTTATTTATTTTCATTCTCGCATCACAATGACTTGTGTTTTTTTTCCTTCTTACAAACCAACAATGGTGAAGGTCAGTAAAAGGAAATTCTCTTTTTTCTTTATCTCTGAATGTCGACGTTATGAATGAAATTCAATTCTTTCTTAGGTCATTGAATTTTCTTTCTTTCTCTTATAAGGCAAAGAAAAAAAAGGGACAAAATTGCGTCTCAAATATTTTCCTTTAACTTTTATGATTGTAAATAAATCAAATTGATTCAAAACACCACACATATGTCACATAAGATTATTGAATTAACAAATTTTTATAGCTTGATTGAATAAGAAAAAATTGACCTTTTAGGCAAATTCAATTTTGAATATATAAAAAGAAAAATTTGAATCTCAACACATGGGTTGCATATAAAATATTTAAGGGTTCACGTTCACACTAATAAAATATTAAAATATTGAAATTTATTACAAGAAACTGCAGAGACGTAGCCAGTAGCTATTTAGATACTTTTCAAAAAATAGCCAATGGCTACAGTAGCAATTTGACCAATTAGTCACTATAGCGAAAAGCTACTTTTTAAACAGTGGTTTCCGTAGCCAAAACCTACAAAGTAAATTCTACTTTTACAACTCTGCAAAATTGCTCAAAAACTGTGCTAAAGATTCAAATTTATAGAACGTAAATTGTACTATAATGAAATTTGCACTGTACTAAATTTTTAAATCTTAGAACATGAAAAAGTTGTACTAAAATAAAAGAAGAAATTTTTACTGAGGAATTGGAAACTGGGGCACAAAATTATTTTTCATCATTTTCACCCTTTTTTGTATGGAAACAAGCTAACATTTGTCTTTTTTGCCCCAGTGTCCATCTCTTCGATTTTTACTGTATTAAATTTTTAATTTTTAGAACATAAATTGTACTAAAATAAAAGAAAGAAAATTTTACCGAGGGGATAAACACTGGAGGAAAAAATTATTTTTGACATTTTTACCCTTTTTTGTATGGGGAGTGGAAAGAAATTTTGGCTCTTTTGCCTCAGTGCCAATACATTCGATTTTTACTGTGCTAAATTTTTAATTTTTAGAACATAAAATGTACTAAACTATAAGAGGAAATTTTTTTACTGTACTAAAATAAAAAAGAAATTTATATTTGTAGTAAAATTAAGTTTTGAAAGAAATTTTGTAAAGACTTCGAAAAAATTTAATCAAAATTGAAATATTCTAGGGTTCGGCCATCGGCAAACAAAAATACTTCCTAAAAATTCCGCTATAAAAATTATAGATGGCGCTTAGATCGTTTTTCAAGTGCCCTCTACAATTTTCATAACGGAATTTTTTGGAAGTTTTTTTGTAATATTGGTGCCGATGGCCGAACTCTAAAATATTCTATTATTTCTTGGTTATAAAAAAGGAAATGTAAACATCAAAAATTTATCATAAATCATTAAAATATCAGTTCTGAACTGTCAATTCATAGAAGAAAAAAAAAGCTTTTTATATTCATTCAAATGTAAACCATTAAATAAAATTGCGTTGTATTTTAACACATTTACAGCATGACAAAAAATTTTCATTTTAAAAGAGAAAGATAACTTACTCATTTAATAATCCATATAAAATAGGGTTATAAATAACAGATGACATTGCAAAGAGATGTGCAGTGAAGAATAGAAGATTATAATAAGTCAATTCATTGAAGTTTGTTGTAAAATCATCGAGAATATTGATGATATTAAGTGGAAGCCAGCATATACCAAAAATGGCTACCATCATCACAAGCATTTGATTTGTCGATGTTTTTTTCTTCAACACCTTTTCGCAGTTATTTTTCTTCTTTGAATTTTTGCTCTTTGACAATTTTTTCTTATTTTTCTGTAGCTTACAGAAAATCGATATGTAGCACACAAGGATAATCACGAAAGGCAAAAAAAATTGAATAATCGAAGTGACGGTGCCGAAAACTTTTCGAATATCCTCTGTAGGCCAATTTTCTTCACACCATGATCCAATCGTTCCATCATCAGCTTCAGTTACAATATGCATGTAATAGCCATAAGGAAAAGTCAGGATAAATCCAATAATCCAAATTAACACAAGAATGCATAGACATGTGACAACTTTCATTCGTGGTCGAAATGGAAATATGATGATAAAAAATCGATCAATTGCGATGCTTGTTAATGTTAATGTTGAAAGATACACGCACCAGCATTGTAAAAATGCCACAAGATGACATAAAAATTTACCAAATATCCATCGACCGAGAAACGTGTATGTTGGCGTTAGTGGAACGCAAAAAAGACATAAAAGAATGTCAGCAAATGCAAGATTAGTGATAAAGAAATTTGTAACTGTCTGCATCGTTCTTTGTCTTGCAACAACGAAACAAACAAGAAAATTTCCAAAAAGACCCACGAAGAAAGTAATAATGTAAAGAAGTGAGAAAATGACAAGTGTCAGTGGTTTATGAAAAAGATCGTCAACAGGCGCTTCGAGTTCACTTATTCCACTTGCATTTTGCGACACATTTAAGGACATTTCGTCGTCAATAATGTTACTGTAATCTGTTGATACTGAAATTACATTGAGCATGGTGCCAGTCGCCATTTAAGAGCTATCAAATTGTATTTAATGTACGTGAATTTCTTTCTCGAATATAATTCTTGTTAGAAATTCAATATTTATCCAACAGACAAATGCTTACTTTTGTTTACTCTATTTTTTGCTATATTTTTATCACTAAGAGATTATTCATGATGTAATTTATATGGATAATGCCCTCAAGTGAATATTTTTTTAGTCAAGTGCTTTTGAGTTTCTTTGTCGCGTGTGTTGCAATTTATTTTTTTTTTTCAAGGCGACAAGAATGTTCTTTTATTTATGAAACGACAACGATGATGGTTAAATTGATGAAAATTTCATGTATCGAATTTTTTCTCTCCTTTTAACGTTGCTTTTGTGCTCACTTGACATTTCAATCCATTAAATATTTCTTTTGTTATGCGAGTGTGAAGAAAATTTTTGTTCTTTACACTTTGTTTTCTTTTTTTTTTTTTTTTATTCAATTGTTTACAGAGTTATTATTTCAACACATACACTTGAAACTTTTTTTTCTCACTCTCTTGATCAAATGAATAACACACACAAAAGTTAGTTCCTTTCTTTGCTATCTTTTTATAGTCTACTTTACTCAAAATAATTGTTGATCATAAATATAGCTCGCTTTGTTGATTCTTCTTCTGCTACTCTATCATGAAATAGAAAGGAAAAAAGAAATGAAAATTAGTAAAAATTATTAAAGTAAACTTTGAGCGCATTTTTACAATTTTATCAAAAATAACGGAAATTTTTGTATTTAAAATCTATTTTAAGTTCAAAACTATTTTTAGTTCAAAAATTTCTTAAATTCAAAACTTTTTTAAGTTCAAAAATATTTTTAAATTTGAAAATTTTTAACCGTTATTTTTAAATATTTCGACAAAATAGCTTAAAACATTGTCAAAAACACGCTCAGGAGAAAAGAAAATCATTTCATAATTATGAAATAATTTAGTGAATGTGATGAAAAGTTTCAAACACTCTCTAGCAACAAAAAGTTTTCTTTTATATTTAGCACTTTGTGTGGTATTTATGGATTTAAATTCTTCCATCTCATTATTTTTGCTCTAAAAAAAAATATTTCGCTCATGATGAGGAGGAAGTAAACAATGTAAAAATAAAAAAAAGAGAATTATGAAATTTTTATGAGTGTTTTTGTTATGATTATAAAATTCTTGAGTTTTCAAAGCAAAAAATTTGTCTTTTTTTTGTTCAAAAAAGTTTCATCAATTTAACTAAGCAAACAATGAAAAGCTTTTGATTCAATATAAGCAGCTTATGAAGACTTTTTTGAATAACATTCTTAAGAGAAATGAACAAAAATTTGTTCTTTTTCTCACCAAAAACAATTGATAAATGAGCTTAAGTGTCAAAATATTGTCATCATCAATTATTTATTCAAAATTCAATTTTAATTAATCGAAAAATAACGCGACTTTTTCATTACTGAATGACAAATGTTCTTAACCTTAATTAATTTGAAAATTGTTTTTTTTTGTCATCAGCAACAGACACTTGACTAAAAGAAGAAATAAAGCAAATATTACTGTCAATAAAATCACACTTTAAATTGAATTTTCTTCTTCTTCATCATCATGACCTCACCAACATAAAGCTCATAAAAATTCATTTTATCTCTCCCTCATGTACTTCTGTAACTCTCATAGCACGAAGAAGTAATGAAATAAAAGCTTTGAGCATGAACTACGTGATTCAATGAAGGAAAATAAATTACTTTTACGATGCAATTGCAAAATTGTTATTTACTATGAGGTTTAAGATGTATAAAATTAATAAACAATTTAAGAAACTTTTAGGATTATTTCCAAGACTTGAGAACTCTTTCAAAAAGTTTTTTTTATCTCAATTTGATTTTTGTCTTCTTTGTTGAATTTTTTTGATCCTAAAACAGAGTTGGCAGGCAGGCCGAAAATAAAGATTTAGAGTTTTCTCTAAAACTATTTGGAATTATTTTACGAAATTTTAGGGACTGATTGTAAATAACGAGAGCTTTCTAACGAGCTATCAATCACATTTCAAAGACTCGTAGTTTCGCTATAATTCGAGGCAGCAAAAAGCTGCCTAAAAATGTATGGGCAGCTCGGCAGCCTGTCAACTCTGTTTTAAATTGCAACAAGCTTTTAAAATTTTTTGAGCTAAATTATATAAAATTCAAATGTCATGGTAAAAACTGTAATTCTTTTGTTGTTCTACTTTTAAAAATTTTATA